>VMDR010001104.1:0-96680 GCA_007922815.1 Macrotus californicus
CTTGAATACAATTTCAATCAAAATCCAGCATGAATGTTGTTTTTTAGAAATTGATGAACTGATTCTAAATTTCACATAGAAATGCATAGGACCTCGAATAGCCAAGATAATCTTTTTGAAAACAATAAAGTGAAGGACTTACACCACTGCATCTGTAAGGCTTACATTTAAGCCACATTAATCAAGACAAAGTGGTGTTGGCATGAGGATAGACAAATATGTCAATGGGACAGAGAACAAAGCCCAGAAATAGACTCACACAAATATAGTCACTTGATTTTCAACAAAGGCACTTCAGCAATTCAATGGGAAAAGTAAGGTTTTTTTTTAGTGGAGCAACTAAATATTTATACAGGAAAACCACCACAAAACCTGATTTCTAACATACACAAGAATCTCGACAGCTCATAGATTAAATGTGAAGGCTTCTAAAGGAAAATATTGGAGAAAAAGCTCCACATTCTTGGAGTAGGCAGGATTTCTTAAACATGATCAAAAGCACTAGCCATGAGAAATTGATAAACTGGACTTTATCTAAGTAAAAACTCACGCTAATTAAAATACACTGTTAAAGTAAAAATGCAAGTCAAAGCCTGGGAGGAGACACTCACAGCACACATATCTGACAAAGGACTCAAATCCAGAATATACAAAGAACTCTTACAAATTAATAAGAAAAAGATAAGCTGTTTTAAAATTTGGGTAAAAGACTTGAATAGACATTTCACAAAAGAAGATGTTCAGACGGCCTAGAATAACATGAAAAGGCCCTGGCTCAGTGAACTGAGCGCTGACCTGCGAACCGAAAGGTTGACCCCCAGTTGGGCACAGGCCTGGGTTGCAGGGCCTATGAGAGACAACTGAGTGATGTATCTCTCGTGCATCAATGTTTCTCTCTCTTTCTTACTCCCTTCCTCTCTCTCTAAAAACAAATTAAAATCTTTTAAAAGTATATATTTTAAAGAATATAAAAAGGTACAACAAAATTTTTCAACTGGGACATGCAAATTAAAACCACAATGAGATACCTCTAAGACATCCTCAAGAATGGCTAAAATTAAAAACTTGACAAAAGAAATATAATATACCTAAGAATAAATCTAACATATATCTACAATTTCTCAATAGAAAAAAACTATAACACTAATGAAAGACATGAAATGGAGAGGTATACCATGAAAACAGGAATAGGAAGAAGCCATGTTGTAGACGTCAACTTTCCCCAAAGTAATCTTTAGATTTAATGTAACTCCAGTCAAAATCTCAAAGTTGCCCCGGCTGGTGTGACTCAGCGGGATGAGCATGGGCTTCGAACCAAAGGGTTGCCGGTTGGATTCCCAGTCCAGGCACATGCCTGGGTTGTGGGCCAGGTTCCCAGCTGGGGGCATGCAAGAGGCAACCGATCGATGTATCTCTTGCACATCAATGTTTCTTTCCCTCTCTTTCTCCCTCCCTTCTCTTCGCTCCAAAAATAAATAAATAAAATCTTTAAAAAAAATAAAAATAAAAAGCAAATGAAAAACACAATAGAGAGTATTAGCAGCTCTGGCAAACTGAACACAGGTCCCATTTAAGGACAACTGAATTTTTAAAAGTGTAAACACTATGCTAGCCAAAGAAAATAAATTTTGGAGCTAGTCTTGGCTCATGGGCCCTCAGTCTTCAAGCCCCAGACTAGCTTAATGAGTCTCAGACTTTTTGGCTCTAGACTTTGGTGGAGAACTTATACACGCTTGCTACTGCAGGAAAAAACAAGAAAGCCCAAACATATAGACAAGGAGAAGTCTAAGGGGATTGCTTAAAGATTAGATGGAGAGGGGAGGGGAATCAGAGCAGGAAGGCAGAGAGAAACACTGGGGAAAAGGAGGAAAGAGGTAAACACATAGTGCCCGGTGGTGGGGAGTGGGCAGCAGAAGAGAAAGGCAGGAAAGAGGGAAAGCAGTATGAGGGAATGCAGGAGAGAAGAGGAAAAAGAAACTCATTTCTCACACTCACGCTGTGTGCCAGCCTCTGTGCTTTGACAATTGTTTTTCATGTAATAATCACAACTTTAAAAGATCGTTTTCATTACCCTGATTTTCAGAAAGATTAAATAGATTGTAAAGCTGGTAAATGAAGAATTAGGAGTCAGTCTGATTCTGAAATCTTGTTCTTTCTCCCATATCCCATTGAACGGAGGTGAGATGCAGAGACGCTAATGGAGGTGAGTGAGTGATGGGCAGGACAGGTCCTGCTGCTCCTGCTGCTCCCTTGGGGGCTACAACATGTAAGTCTCCTTCTCTTGAACCACAGGCACCCAAGAAATGAGGCTAGGGTTGGTTCCCTGGCCAGCTAAAAGAAGAACTCGAAGAGAGGAAGCCTTTCATCACCAGGCTTGAGACATTTCTGTGTACTCAGAGACCCTTAGCTGGCCAACCGAGGGGTATCTCTAAAGCTCTTGTGTACTCTCAGTTGTCTGCCGGTCTTGTTTTGAAATCCCTCAGTTGTGTACCCTTAAGCCAAAAGGCTGGGCAATCTCTGTTTCTCATTCAATAGTCCTCTGATTACCTTGCTAGAAAACTGTTGTCTTTCAGGGTATCAGATGCCTAGTTTCATCCCACAAACCATAATAAGTTCAGCTTCAAATCTGAGAAGTGGTTGTAACAACTAGGGGAACAGGGGCCTTTCAATGAGAGATGAACTGATTCCCACATCAACATAGAGACACAGACCCAGCAAGGAAGGAACAGAGAGTCTAAGAGAAGAGGCAGAGACAGGAGACCCAGAATGGGGGCCTGAGCACGCAGACCCAGGGAGCGGACAAAGGGGCACAGACAATAGATTTGGACTGGGTCGGATGATCTGGAGTTGGAGTGATGCCTGGGCACAGACACCCAGCAGCTGGCAGAACAGAAGAGGCGCAGAGTGGGGGCTAGACAGGTAAGGGGAGGAGGTGGGGGACTTCCTGGGGATTTGTCCATCCATACCACGCCGGAAGGTTGGCCAGCTTGGTGCTGCAGTTCCGGAAATGTGTCCAGGTCCTCTTGGCTCTGCAGTAAGGGAGCCTCCTGGGGGCCTGTGCATCCCAGTGCCTGCAGTTTGCTCCTGAAACACACATTGCCACCACTGCCCTCTGTATCCAGTGGCCAGTGACGGGCACCAGAGAGGAACACCGCCTCAACCCAGCCCTGTTGCTTGCCCCCAGTCCAGCCCTTCCTGTTGGCACCGGTGCAGCCCAGACTCAAACTGGCCTCCTTCCCTTTGGGGCTGTGCTTGCAGAGCTGGCTGCAGGCAAGGGTGGCCTCTGGTGGTCAAAAGACAGTACTGCCCTCCAGAAGAAAGCTAGTGTTAGGGGTAGGCAAACAGCAAGCTGGACTCTCATTCCTTGCCTGCTTTCTAAAGCCAGCTTTTGTCCCTACTCATCTAAATGGTGTGCCCAGAGATCCCTTCTCTCTCTACCCAGGAAGCATAATTAATGCCTGATAGTGAAAGGTGACACCAGGAAGACCTGAGGTACAGTTGGCACCACATAAGGGGTACCCAGGGCATCTGTCTTCAACAGGCTGGTGCCATGAGCCCTGTGGGCAAGGCTTTTCACTAGAGTTTTGGTCCAAGCCAGTCATGGACGAGGCACAGGGTCCTCTCCCCTCACCCACTCAGCCAACCCTTCCCAAGAGCCAGAAAAGATTAGTCCACTCACCAGAGCTAAGGGAACTTGTGCAAGACCATTGCCAAAGCAGAGAGACAGGGCCCTTGCATCGCTAGCAGGCCCTCACAATAACCACCCACACTGAACTCTTTATGCTGACCCCCAGGCCTTCTCTTTCTGACTTCCTCTGTCTTTGGGGAAGTGGTCAGGGATTTTCCAGGAGAGGGGAAGAGAAGGGTCCTTCTCTTCCCATCTACCAAGCATACACAGCCCTCTGCGCAAGACCACGCTCCCCCCACTGCAGGGCGGCACTGACATGTCCAAGACATCTTGGACAAGGACAGAAAGGTGTGCAGGTCCTCTTGGCTCTGCTGTAAGGGAGCCTCCTGGGGGCCTGCGCATCCCAGGGCCTGCAGTTTGCTCCTGAAACACACATTGCCACCACTGCCCTCTGCCTTCTGCCTCAGCCTGGAACTAGCAAGTAGGCAGCAGTAGGGGAAAGGGGCAAGTTCAATGCCCCGATCCTGGGACTTCTTTCAAGAAAACTCCCAGTTCTCTGGGCCTCAGTTTCCTCATCTGTAAAATGAGCAGATTGGGCCATATGATCCCTGAATCCCTTCCAGCACTGAACCACTGTATGTTCTTCGGAACCCAAAGTAGGAGGTGGAGGCAACAAGACCCAATGTGTCCTGATACTCACCCCAACTCTGTACCTCCCCTTCCCTATTTCCGCCCCACTGCCCTTGAGACCAGGTAGAAAGAAGGAGCTAGAAACACAAGGAAAAGCCACATTCTGAAAGGCAGTGTCCATCTTCCCCAAGGGCTCACTGTAGGTCTGGGTTCTAAGCCTCCAGGGAAGGAACTGGGGACCCGGGTCTCTTTAACCCCTGTCATTACTTTCCAACCAGGTCTAGGACTTAAGGGAAGAAGGGATAGGAAGCCCCTTGGATTTACCTGCTCAGTGGATCCTGGTGCTCCCTGTCTGGCCCCCAACTATGTCTTTTGAAGGGGTCGTAGCTGTGGCTACGGGCATGGAATGCTTCCGATCTTCGGAGGGGCACAGCGGGGAAGCCATCTCTCTCCTTTTTTCCCCCCTCCTCTTCCTCCTCTTCCTCCAGCTGCTCTCTGGATTTGACCACAGACAGGCAGCAGTGAGTGTGGTCTTGGGGCACCAGGTCTCCACCTGTGATGGACACCTCTGGGGCGTCTCTGTTCATGAGGGGCACACACAGGCCAGTCTGAGTCAAGAAGACAGAGAAGGGTGAGCAGAGTTCTAGAACTCCGGAGCCTTGGAACTAGAAAGGTGTCACAGTCAGCCAGGCCTAGAGCACTGTCATCCCTCCCGTGACTGAGGCACAGAATTGGAGAACGTCTAGCTCAGGATCACACCAGGAATTAACTGCACGGCCAAGTCCAGGACTTGGGTTTTCTGACTCCCAGTCCAGGGTTCTTTCCAGTTCATAATGACATCGCGAGTCACTCGTTATTATATCTTTAGTGAGCACCTATGTGGCAGAAAACCAAGCCGAGCAAAGAGAATTATATATTGTTCCTGCCCTCAAGGAATTCACAATCTAGTGAGTGACACACATGCACATGTGCACGTGTGAACACAGACAAAAACACAGATCACAAATGACTAAGGGGCCAGAGGATGCCAAATGCCGCAAGAGAAGTTTCAACAAAAGGCTTTGTGCTATCAAAGGAATGAATGTCCTTGAGTTGCAGGACTCAAGAAAGGGAAACAGAAGGAAGTCCACGGCCTTTGAGACGGGCCTGGACGGGTTAGGAGTGACCAAGTTGGGGAGAGGGGAGCCTGGGCAGATAAAACAGTAGGGAGAAAAGGTCCCTGAGTAAGGAAGTATTACGATTTCTTCTGAAACTGGTTATACGTGGAGTGCGAGCACCGTTATGACCTCCCCCACGGAGCAGAGAGAAGGGCTCCAAGAATCAAACACAGGGCAGTTCCTTCTCTCCCCCAGGCGGGCTTTGTTCTCACTGCCCAACATTTCTGGCCGCCACTCGGGCTTGCCTCAGTATGTCTCAAAGATAAGAACCCTCAGGTGCTCCTAAAGTTGAAAATGATAAGCCCATTCCAGGAAGAAGTACCAAATACCAGAGTGCAAAGGTGGTGAAGGGGCGGGGAAGGACTCGCATTCACTGCATACTTCTGAATGCCTCACTCCAGGTCCAGGCACTCTGGGCCTTCTGCTACAGTGAGTCTCCCAGGCTCCCCTTTTCCCCCCGACTACCCCCAGCTGCTGAGATGTTGAGAGTACCCAGGAGGACCAGGAGGCAGTGAGGCAGAAAACTGCCTCTTCCCAGGCTTTCTTTGAGGGTGTCAAACCTCCTCAAGTTATCTGATTACCCCACCCACCCAGGAGCCTCTAGCTTGTTGAAAAATTGTTCCTTCAATCTACTTTTGCCTCTCACTTCAATCTGTACACTGCCCCCACGCCCGCCAGGACTGCCGAGAAGGTGCTCTGCCTGTCTCCCATCGGGGTGGGGGTGGAAGGGGGCGGGTAAGTGCTCAGGCCTCTGCAGTGGCATTCTGTTGCCCTGATGGGTAGATTTGAGGATAAAAACAGACAGGCCGAGGAAACCCCTGTGCCCATCCATGATCATGACATCTTGGAGCAATGAAGAGGGCCCCTCAGCAGCCATCAGGGATCCTCTCTCTCCTTGTCTGTAGACTTGGGCCTCCTGCCATCCGTAAACAGGATGTGCAGATCTGCAGGGAGCAGGACAGAGCCTGAGTGCCAGTCTTTGCCAACCAGTGGTTTCCAAAGCTAAGATTTGGGGAGTGAGGGGGGTTCACCAAAAGTATTGTGAAAAGCAGGAGTGGAGGGAAGAGTAGTAACTGGTAGTGATCACTAGGAATTGAGGAATGGGGACTGGGAACAGGACAGAAATTGAGGGACAGTGAGGGGGCACTGCAAGAATCTTGGGTCTGGCATTCAGTGGCCTCAGGAAAGAGGAACCACTGCTTGAGCTATGCCCCTGTGCCCAGTCTCTGTCTGTTGTCCTCACCCCAGCTCTGCCCTCAACGCTGCATTTGGTAAGATTAATGACATGCAGTGACCTGAAGCCTTTTCCTTTTCCTGAAGCCATCCCTGGAGATGCCCCCTGCTGGAGATGGTACCCTGCCACCCTGGCCTGGGTGGTGGACAGATCCAGTCCTGAGATCTTTATGTTCTTAGATCTTACCCTTCTTCCCCCACCTCAGAACAACCAGTCTGGCCTCTTCTGAAAGACCCCCCTTCCAGCATCTTTGCCATTTCATTCATGGTCTCTGCCCTCTGGGAAAATGGAATCCATTCAGCTCCTTCTCCTTTGTATCTTCATTCCATTTCTCAGAAAGTTTTTCCTGTTTCCTATGTTTGACCCCTCCATGCTATAACGTCAATAATTTTATTCTATCCTGCAAAGAGGAAAGGTTTTCTCAAGCCCCTCCCAGAGGTATCTCCCTCCTCCAGCTCCTGAAGTTCAAGCCGGGGCCTCCATGGCTGTGTTCGCTTCTCTCCTCTTCTTATTCAGTTATTTATTTAATTTGTTTTTCCTCACCCGAGGACATGCTTATTGATTTTAGAGAGGGGAGAAGGGAGGGAGAGAAACACTGATGTGAAAGAGAAACATTGATCAGCTGCCACTCATATGCACCAGGACCAAACCTGTAATGGAGGTTTGCTCCCTAACCAGAAACGGAGCCCGTGACCTTTCAGTTAATAGGAGGGCACTCCAACCAACTGAGCCACACCGACCAAGGCTCATTCTTTAAAAAAAAAATTTTTTTAATTGATTTTAGAGAGAGGAAGGCAGAAAGAGAGAAACATCAATTTGTAGTTCCACTTATTTATGCATTTAATGGTTGATTCTTGTATGTGCCCTGACCAGGAACTGAATCCACAACTTTGGCGTATTGGGACGACACTCTGACCACATGGCTACCTAACTAGGACTTCCCTCCTCTTCTTGTGTTGACTCTCCCAGCTCCCCTTTTACCTTCCCCTAACCTCTTGAGCTCAGGAAATCGTGCAAGGGAGCAGCCAGGGATGGCTGGGTCTCACACACTGGCCTTATTTAGCTCCCAAATGTAATCATATCACATCACGTCACATCATTGCTTCTGCTGAGCAGAGAGACAGAAGATGCTGAAATACCATAGGTCTGGGATCAAAAGCATGAAACGGGGCAGGGGAGGAAAGCAAGAAGGGTTCTAAGAAGTCATTTTAAGCCCTGGCCAACTAGCGCAGTTGGTTAGACCATCATCCTGCTGCATCAAGGTTGCAGGTTCGATCCCTGTTCAGGGCACATACAAGAATCAACCAATAAATGCATAAATAAGTGGAACAAGTTGATGTTTCTTTCTCCCTTCCTCTCTCTCTAAAATTAATTTTTTAAAAAAGTTGTTTTACTTATCTTCCTGCTCCTGGATTAGATGGTTTCCCCACCAGCACAGACCCTCCGTGTCTCTGCCCCACCTCTGAATGTGTAACCTCCACCAACTGATTCTAGGTGGTGAGGTGGGAGCATATAGCATTTTAATGGAGAGAGACATCCATTATTCAAAACTCTGAGACCATATATACATTTTTATTTTTTTTTTTTTTTACAGTTTTATAGTGGATTTGAAGCCCATCAGATTCACTAGTTTTGCCACCATCAAAAGCCACATGACTTGGGAACTTACTTAATGTTTTTGAGCTTCAGAATCACCTGTAAAACGGGATGAGTCCTAACCAGTGTGGCTCAGTTGGCTGGGTGTTGTCCTGCAAAGCGAAAGGTGGATGGTTCAATTCCTGCTCAGGGCACGTGCCTGGGTTACCAGTACTGTCCCCGTCAGGGTGCATACGAGAGGCTACCGATCGATGTTGTTCATTCACATCGATATTTCTTGCCCTCTCTTTCTCCTTCTCTTCCCCTCTCTCTAAAGATAAATATATTTTTTTAAATGGCAATGATAATACCAAGGTTATAAAGATGTTGACAGACTTAAACGCTAATGTATGTTATCCAACTAATATTGTTCTTGAACCATATTAGGTACTTAATAAATGCTACTTTTATTGGGGTTTTTGTTTGTTTTTTTTTTGTTTTTGTTTTTTATCAGAGGCAATAGAGAAACAGAGAGCTGGAGAGAGGAAGGCCCAAAACAGAAGCAGAATAGGTATTATTTGATGGTTTCCCCACCATCCTCTCTTATAAAAGACAGAGAGGATGGTTATAAATAACCCATAGGTCAACAATTCACAATTGTGTTGGGAACTAATTATCATAAATAACTTCTGATAGAAATAGAGTGCACACAACCAAAGCAAGAAGGAGCAATAAGAAACAGTTTTTCAGTCCTGGCTGGTGTGGATCAGTGGATTGAGCACCAGCCTGCGAACCAAAGGGTCGCTGGTTCGATTCCCAGTTGGGGCACATCCTGGGTTGCGGGCCAGGCCATGTCACCAGTAGCGGGTGTGCGAGAAGCAACCACACATTGATGTTTCTCTCCCTTCCCCTCTAAAATAAATAAATAAAATCTTTAAAAGAGAAGAAGAAACAGCTTTTCTGCCCTTCGGGCCCCTGATGAACCCTGATGAAGCCGTCGTCTTCAAACAGAAGGGAGGGACAGAGTGACCCTAGCACTTTAAAGCAGGGGTGGGCAAGCTGCAACCCATGGGCCCGAATGTCCTTTTCTCTTTTTTAAATGGTTGGAAAAAATCAAAGGAAGAATACTACTTTGTGACACATGAAAACGACATGAAATTCAAATGTCAGCGTTCACAAAGTCCCTTTGGAGCACAGCAGTGCGCATTCACTTACACCCGGTCTAGGGCTGTCTTCGCATCACGACGGCAAAACTGCTGGTTGCAACGGAGACCATGTGCCCCAGTAAGCCTGAAATATTTACTATCTGGGTCTTTACAGAAGAAGTTCGCAAACTCCTGATTTAGAGCAACTGGGTCTCTAAATCTCAGGGAGGAGGAAAAAGATCAAAGACAGACATCAAGGCCGCTGTACCCCAACCACTCATTCTGTCAGAAGCTGGGGGAGGAGGGACATTGAAGACCCCAAAGTACCCCTTCCCTAAACAGCCTCTGTAACCTATGGGAAAGAAAGCTAGCCCATGAGTGCCCACATCACCTTGTGGGGTCCTCACCATTTCTTGAAATACATCACTACCCCTACTTCTCATTTGAAGAATGGGCAGCGCAGAAAGGTAAAGTAACCTGCTCAAGGTCATGAGGCTGTAGGAGGTGGAGCTGAGTTTTCAAAGCAAAGTCGTCACGTTATAGGGCCTGAGTTCTTTTCTTTTTTTTTTTTTTAAGATTTTTAAAAAATTTATTTTTAGAGGCCTGGCTGGTGTAGCTCAGTGGATTGAGCTCGGGCTGCGAACGAAGGGGTTGCCAGTTTGATTCCCAGTCAGGGCACATGCCTGGATTGCGGGCCAGGTCCCCAGTGGGGGCCGCGTGAGAGGCAACCACACCTTGATGTTTCTCTCCCTCTCTTTCTCCTTCCCTTTCTCCCTCCCCTTCCCTCTCTCTAAAAACTAAATAAATAAATAAAATTTTGAACTTTATTTTTAGAGAGAGGGGAAGGGAGGTTAGAAAGAGAGGGAGAGAAATATCAAGGTATGGTTGCCTCTCACACGGCCCCCACTGGGGACCTGGCCCGCAATCCATGCATGTGCCCTGACTGGGAATCAAACCAGCGACCCTTTGGGGCGCAGCCTACACCCAATCCACTGAGCCACACCAGACAGACCTGAGTTCTTTTCTGAAACCAGAAGAGAAGCCACCAAAGAGTACAAGTGGCTAGTTTCGAAAGAAATCTGGCAATATTATTATTCATCACCCCTCATTCCCACCCCACCCCCACCCCAGCCAAAGAAAGGAAGAAACTTCTTAAGAAATTAGATGGGGCCTCCAAAGAAGTTAATTGTTCTTTCTGCTCCCTCTGTTCCCTTAGAAATCTGAATGAGGCCATGGGGGCAGGCAGGCTTCTCCACCTATGTTCACTGCCAGCAAACACTGGGGACAGTAACTGCTGCTGGCAACCACACAGCCCTTCCGTAGCATGGGGGCCTCCTGGGTCTGGCTCTGGGGTCCTGAATCTCCTGAAGGGGGGCAGAAATGTGGAAGATCCAAAGAAGCAGATAATAAATAATGGAGGGGAGAGGCCTGCTGGCTCTCCTCCAGATTTCCTAAGCCTGGGAAGGACAGGGTCATTTTGATGGTTCAAAATTTAACCTACATGTTTTTTCTTCCATAGCAAGTAAACCATTAATCCAAGAGCCTCTGCAAAGGGGGCTAAAGCAGGGCTTCTCTTATCCTCAGGTATGGAAGGCCCCAGGAACCACAGCTTCTTCCTGCCCTGGACCCTGGACACCCCATTCTATGGCAGGTCATAGTACCCAAGTCTCTGATATCTCCCTTCTCACCCTGATTTGGCCACATCATTATTCTATTTCTCAGTGTGAGACACGTGAGATTTTGACATGTGTCGAACACCGGTGTTCTGGAACTCACTTTTCCTCTCTGACTTTCCTGTCAACTGCCAAAAAAATAAAAGGAAAGGCAAAGGGTATAGAGAGGGGATTCATTCATTCAGGCGTCAGACATGAGGAGCACCCAGAATGGTCTGTGTGCAAACACCACGGGGGGCACAGGTGCTGTCTCTTAGTGGGACAGGGCTAAGTCCAGGCAAAAGTTATCTGCCCACATCACCTTCCAGGTTGACTTCTGAGAGGCACCCACCTGCTTCTGAAGCCCATTGGGCAGAGTTAATTGATTTTATTTTTACGACTTAATTCCAAAGCTCGAAGCTAGAGTCAGGTGCCCCCAGCCCCTGACCTAAGCACATCTTCTACTTGGCCAGCAGCCAGGCATCTCCACTGCCCCAAATACCCCCACCTCTTTGATAAACATCAGGCTCACAAATTATTCATGAACTTTGCTGCTTTGGGCTTCCAAGTGCGACCACTTTTTTTTAATGGGTTTGCAAACCAAACTTAGGTTTGCAAAATCACCTTCTTTCTTTCTGCTGGACCTTAATGCTTACTGGGACCCAGGGTAGCCTATGACGTGTAGGGACTACAGAGGAGTCCCTACATGTCCCCCCAATCAGTCCTCTTCTACCTCCTTCTGCCAGGTTCTTGGCATGTGTTATGGGCACTGTGCCAGAAAGGTGGGGCAAGAGAGGGTCTGAGGTTCAGAGGGACACACCTGAGAAGACTTTGGCCACTGTGTCTCAGAGAATTAACCCATCAGATCCCAGGGGACAACTAAGTGTAGTGGGCAGAGCAGGGAATCTTTAATCTGATAGATGGGATCATTAGGATCAGGAAGTTCCTGGCTCCAGGTATGAGTTGGTGGCCTTTTGAATATCACAATTAACTCGCAGGAATAAAGGGACAATGTTAGGTACTGGAGGAAGGGGACCCTGAATGAATTAGGATATCGAGGTTTAAAAATCCCAGAGCCATCCTTCCCATCCATACCTCCTTAGTAAGAAAGGAGACCAGAAGACAACATAATAGACTTTAGTGTCAGAGGAACTGAGTCTGAACACCAGTCCTGCAATTGACAAGGTTAGCTATGTAACTTCTCTAAACCTCATCTTTAATATAACGATTATGGTATGTCAACCGCATAGGTTTGGGAAGATTAAGAATGTATATGAAGGGTTTAGCATCACTTGTCACACAAATAGTTAAGTGTCATTTGGCCATAACTGTGATTCCCTATTTGCACGTGCACACACACACACACACACACACACACACACTGCCCCCTAATTAAAAATGGGAGCTGAATGTAGGGGGCTGGTAGAGAAGCCACAAAGTGCTCTGCCCCTTCCTGGGGTGCAGGGGGTACTTGAAGATCTCTGCTCCAGGGGGAATACCCATTTATAGGAATTTATAGGGTAGGCCCCAAGAAAAGGGAAGGGGGAAACTCACCAGACCTGGGAGATGTCCCAAAGATGGGGGACTTGTCCCTGCCCTCAGTTGGTGACTTCAATATGGGAAAAAGTCCTGCTTCAGGTAGCGCCTCTAAGAATCCAGTCCAGCACCTTGATGGGGGTGCCTCTCTCTTGGTCCTTCTAAGGGAAGGGCTCATGATCCAGAAGTTTGCATAGGAGACAGGGGGGACTCATTCCAGTCCAGACCAGCTGCCACTTAAACCCCTCCAGCACTTCCCTCCCCGCCCTACTTCAAACACCTTCGACAGTACTGTGCGCAGGCCTTTAACCCCTTGGGTGCCATCGCTGGTCTGGAGGCTTCCTGGGTTCCCCATGCCCAGCATTCCCTGGACAAAGGGCGTTTTGGATTTCAGGCTCATGTGAAAACAGGGAGAGGGAGCCAAGCTGGGATCACACTGAGGAGAGAGTATGTGGGAACCTGATACCCTAGGGAACCTTCACCCTCCCTCCAATCGGGACAGGGTGAATGGAGCTGAGGGCGAAAAGGGGACATCTCAGGGAAAGACCCACTGCTGGAAACTTCACCTCGAGGTCCTATTGGGGTCAGGGAGGCCCTCTGCCTTCTCTCAAATTTGGCTTCAAAACTGCTTGTTGGTTCCTTTAAGAGGCAGGTTACAGCAGGGGGCAGAGGAGGAAGGACTGTATTTTCTGTGAGGAAATCCATACAGGGAGGGGCTTGAACAGGAGCAGCTACATCTGAGGAGGGCCCTCCCTTCTGCTCACAAGTACATGGTGACCAGGCAGCTCGGCACACACACGGCTCCCACTCCCTTCCGCCTTGTGGTGGATACCTGGCACCAGATATCTGACCCATTCCCCACCCATTCCCTGATAACAGCTTGGGGGGACTGACTCACCCTCACTTCTTCCCTGGGGCAGAGGACAGCTGGGCAGACATTGGACTTCCTGAGGTAAGGAGGCGTCCTCCTCACAGTCCTCCTGGAGCGGGAAGGCCTCGGGCGGCTCTGCCAGCTCACTAGTTATGGGGCCCTGGAGAAGTGGCCTGTTCACCTGGTGTCCTCGTCTGTACAATGGGGTCGCTCAGTGAGATAGTGCACAGAGTGGCACGTGCTGGGCCTGTACTAGTTATTCAATGAATAAGCTAGCTGCCACCTGCTGTGTGACCTTGGATAAGTCACTTCACTCTGCCTGTGCCTTTCCTGGTCCATTAAACAAGAGGGTTGGCTCTAATACTCTTACTCTGGGTAAGAGGAAGAGGGCAGTTGCTGCCAGATGTGAAAACTGTGCACCTTTTCTGCCTAGCTTGGCCCCAAATCACATGAGGGGTGACAGGGGGAGCTTCTCACTTCACAAGAACAGGGGAAACACCTGCCTCATTTTACTGTTGTGGGGTTCCCTCAGAAATCCTCTCAGTAAACCACCTGTGATCACTCAGACACAGCCTCTGGGAGGAGCATGACTGACCTGAGGTCAGTGAGTGGTGCATGGTGGGGGGGTGGGGGGGGGCCAGCTCTGCTGCCGTCTGTGGTCAGTGCTGTTTCCACCACCCTGAGCCGCTGCATTACTCCAGTTGCTTGGAAATTCTTACACCTGTTTCCCATTGACTCTTCAGGTAGAGCCCCAAGGCCTAGTATGTGAAGCAGGTAACCTTGGCACCTGGCTCCTCATGGTACCAGGGCTGGGTTTGTGGGTAAGCAGGTGCCAGCCGAAAGTGTGAAATAGACGGCTGGTTTCCCGGGTGGGATCTGGAATGTGTCGGCAGCTGGGTTACTCTCTGTATTGCCTTTTAGGGAGGAGCCCTTCCATTCGGGTACCCAATCTCCAGGAAGGACGTGGGGCCAGGGTTTACTTGCCTCCTCCCTTGCAGATGTGTAGGCAATCTGGAGATCAGAGTCCCCTCCTTCCTGGGGTGGTTTCCACTCGAGCAAGGGACTGCTGTCTGCCACTCCCCTCCCATTCCATTCCCTCAAGAAGTTACCAGAGTTCAATCATAAAGCCAACTCTTCCAGCTAAGTCTGCCTATAGATTTTAGAGGCTCTTGACATTCTCCAAGCCCACTACTTAGGGGAAGCTCAAATTTCTAAGGACCAGTGGAAGCGGATCTCTTCAGAGAGGAAGTATCTGGTTCTGGCTGCTTTTCAAGGTGCTTGTGACACTAGCTGCCTTCACAATGCTTCTCTTGTTACCTGTCTGGCCTCCCCTCACCCCTCCCCAGTCTTCTCCATTCTAACAAGGGCCAGGACACAAAATGCTGAGTTCCGCAAGGGAAGGGAAGGACTGCCCGCCCCAGCTTTCGGGAAAGGAGCACCGCTGGGCGGGGCTGAGGAAGAAAACCCTTCCATCACCTCCTGATCATGTTCACCTTGCCCTCTAAAGCAGACACCTCCTCCTACAGGTTAGCTCACTGTTTCAGTGGAGGCCATGCAGGAGGAAAAGTGCGCTCCCTCCTCCAAAGATTATTACTTCATAGTCCTAGAGAGCACGAGGATACATATCAAACTAACTCCCTTTTCCTTCCCTACACTCCTAAACCCCAAGCTTCTGACCCACTGCTTTCTCCCCCATTCTCCCGAGCAAGCTCCAGGTCTCCGATAGATAGGACATGACGGCAGCAAGCACATCCTGCTTGCACTCTCACCTGGCCAGTCCGGGGGTGTCCCAGCTGCAGCCCCCAAAGGAGGGACGTGAGTTGGTGGAGAGATACTCCATTTGGAGCCTCCCGTTGTCTCCATGTCCTTTTCATCCTTCCTGGGGCCCAGAGGATCCACTGCCGGGCAAAGGAAAGGTTAAACCAGTTGGGCAGCAACCCCCCTTCCGCATCCCCAACAGAATCTAAACTGGGAAACTTGGTAGCAGGAACAAAGCGGGTGTTTGTTGCGCTTCTCCCCTGCCTGGGAGGCTGTTCTCGGACCACGGCATTCCTGGGTGGGACAGAGTCAGCTCAGAGTGCCTTCTCCGCACTGCTGCTGCAGCAGAAACCACTGCCTTTCCACAGGCCATGCTTAAGGGACGACTGAGGGCATCCAGGTGCTTCTGCCTGGCCAGAGCGCAAAGCAGAGGCATTAAAAATAAATTCAGCCCTGGCGGATGTGGCTCAGTGGACCGAGCACCAACCTGCAAACTGAAAGGTTGCTGGCTCGATTCCTGGTCAGGGCACATGCCTGAGTTGTGGCCAGGTCCCCAGTTGGGGGCGTGCGAGATCAATATTTTTCTCCCTCCCTTGCCCTTTCTCTAAAAATACATAAAATCTTTTTTAAAAAAAATAAATAAATTGAGGGTTAGAGCATAGTCCCTATAGGCCGACGTTGCAGGTTCAATCCTTGGTCAGGGCACATAAAGCAACCAATAAATGTATAAATAAGTGGAACAAAGAATCAATGTTTCTCTAAAACCAATTAAAAATAAATAAACTCAAGCTTAACACAGAAAGGAGTAGAATCAGGTAGGAGCGATAGCTTCTCAAGAAGTCAGTAAATAAATCAGACCAGAATCTCCCCAGCAAGAGAACAGCTTCCCCATCCCACCTCAAGCTGTGGAGAAGAGCTAAAAATCGAGAAAAGTTTAGGACCTTTAGGGTAGTATGTGGTGATCGATGAAAATAGAGAGGGAAATAAGAAATTAAAGCAAAGGTGCTCAAAAGGAGGCAGGTATCTCCATGGGAACAGGACCCACAACCCTCACCACCCAGGAGCCTTGGCTCTTGAGCCTGACAGCCTGTGTTTACCCAGCTGATGAGAAAAGGGACGAGTCAGTGTGGCATTTGTTTTTATTAGAAAACCCATTTGGTAAGCACTTCCCTAACCCAGAGACTGGGTAACCTCCGGGAGTCCCACAGCCTTCATTTTATCTTCTGTCTTCTCCAGAGCGGGGAGAGCACGAGATGGGGTGGTGTCATGCAGTCTCTGAGTGCACCCTCCCACACCCCTGACGGTTCACACCGCCAGCAGCATACCACAGGGCGCCTCAGTGGCACACCAGAGGGCCCTCTGGGCTCAAGGCATTCTTGTTTGTATGGCTTCGAGAGGGAACCAAGGAGGCTCTCATCGACTCCTAGGCTTAGTCCATCACTCTGGTTGAAAGCAGGGCAGGATCCTGGAGAAGGTGGCCCAGGGCTAAGGGAGGCAACTGCATCTGAGATACCCTTTGGAGTCTGGAAAGCACCTGGATTTCTTGGGGAGGGGGCGCCGTGAAAACCCCACTCAGTTCTTCTTGGTTTTGGGAGTGTCGTATTTCCTCTTGCTGGAGTACCACAGCAGCAGGGGGACCCCGATGGAGGGGAGGGTCATGACCCCGAAGGCTGCCCAGTCCAGCTGCAGAAGACAACAAAGTCCATGCTTAGAAACTTGGAGTAGGGCACAGGAGAGGATCAGGAGGGAGGGGTCCAATGAGAAAGGCAGCAGCCCACCTCAATACTTGGCAAAACCTTGACAGGAAGGCTCCTCTCTGACCACACCTGATAGAGAATGCCTCTCTGAAGACAAACCTATCTTTCAAACTGTGAGACCAAAGCCTCACCTGACTCAATCCAGACTGGAAGAGACGGAACCCCCACACAGCATCTGAGGAAGAGGGCCGGGTCTTGCCCTGACAGCCAGGCCTCCTGTGCTCTAACCCCAATTCTGCCTCCAGCCCCTCTTCCCCCTCCCCCAGCCTCAGTCTACCCTCCAGGCCTACTAGAGAACTTGCCTCTCCTGGATTGCACCATGCTTCTTCTCACTCAGCTGCTCCCTCTTTCTACAATGTCCACCCTTCCCAGTCTCCTCTTTGATGTGTTAAACATCACCTCCTTCAGAGAGCCCTCCCTGACCTGCAGAGACCAGGTTCGCAGTTCCTGCTGCATGCTCCTCCAGCACCTTGGGTACGATCTGTCATAGCACTTTTCCCCCACTGACTTGTTCAGTCACCTAGGAGCCCCTAAGATCTTTAATGGAAGGCACCGTGTCTTGGTCACCATCCTTTCTCAAAGCAAGTACTGACCTGAGCACATAATCAGGAACTTCATAATTACTGAATGAATGAATGAATGAATGAGTAAATGGATTTCCTCATTCAGTACTTCACGCAAATCTTCAAAAATTCTCTCCTGGGCTAGACCACAGCCAAGTTCCCACTCCACCTGCCCAACGCTCCACAACTCTTGCATTCAAGCAGATATCCTTTTTAAATCTCCAAATAAACTGGGACTCCAAGATGGGGCTCTACTCAAAGCTGAGTGGAGGAAAAAAGCAGTGTTTTGGTTCTGGCAACTGTGATCTCCTTACCAAAAATCTCTAATCATAGTTAAATCAGGATATTTGATGGCTGTATCAGACACCAAAAACAAGACATGGCAAGACCCAGCCGATCACACAAATGCTCTAAGGAGGCCAAGGGCCCCGCACCGAAGGGCCTCCCGTCCCAGAGAGGGCGCACAGCTTACAGAGTGAGGCGAGAACCGCCTGTCGAACTCCCGCTGAGCCAGGATCCCTCCCTGTCCAGGCGCGCTGGTGAAGCCGATCTGAAAAGCATAAAAGAAGGGCATTAAGGGAAGCCCCACACTTTCTCATCTGTGAAAGGGTAGTTCCAATCAACTCAGTTCTCAGCATTAGATTCTTAGAACTTCAAGAGGAAGAAAAGCTTTTAAACTAAAGAGAACTGGATGATTCTGACTGCGCCGCAAAGAGGAGTAAATTAGGAGCCAGGACACTTGAGAAACACATGATGAACATTTACTAAACTAGGCAGACCAGGTATGCAACTCAAATTCAAACCAAATCCTTTAGTCTCAGACTCTGGGAAGAGCTGCTCACCACCACTGGCCCCTCTGCAGGGCCAAGTATGTAACGGAACGACTTGCCCTTGGCAATCATTTCCTTATCCCTCCAGTGGAGATACTCTTCTAAACTCGGAGTGCCATGAGCTCAAATGAAATGAGGAGGTTTCTGGAAAGTCCAGAGCTCCACCCAGATGGACATTACTAGAGGGGCTGAGCCTGCTCCACATTCCTGTCTTGGAGAGGAGGCCAGGCCAAGACTCTGGAGCACACTGCAAACAACTCTGTCCTAGAGTGGAGCTAAGACTTCGGTTTTGTGTGTTTTAACCCATCGAATACCCTGCAGAACCACAGAGTACTAAAGTTGATTCCTTTTTTCCCCAATTACAGCTTACATTCACTATTACTAGTTTCAGGTATACAGCATAGTGGTTAGACAGTCATACACTTTATAATTTAGTGTTTCTCCTGATGTTTCCAGTATCCACCTGGCACCATACCTAGTTATATCCCCTATGCTATACTTTACATCCCCATGACTTTTTATTTTATTTTATTTATTTTTAGAGCGGAAGGGACGAAGAGAAACATCAGTGTGTGGTCGTGCCCCTGCTGGGGACCTGGCCTGCAACCCAGGCATGTGCCCTGACTGGGAATGGAACCAGCGACCCTTTGGTTCACAGGCCAGCACTCAGTCCACTAAGCCACACAAGCCAGGGCCCCATGACTATTTCTAAAGTTGGTTCTGAAAGCAGAAGTGACCCAAGATGTGGAAATGTAAGTAGGATTATAAAAATATGGTTCCAATGGTTTATAAAAAAATAAAATTCAGAAACTGCACTGAATGTTAGAGAATCTTGGATTTCTTTTAGTTCTCTGATTGACCCTGTTCAAAGTCCCTTCCCGCCCTGACTGCTGTAGCTCAGTGGGTCTGGAGTCATCCTGTGAACCAGAAGGTCACCGGTTGATTCCTGGTCACATGCCTGGGTTGCCTGCCAGGTCCCGAGCTAGGGGAGTAAGACAGGCAACCGATCAATCTTTCTCTCACATCGGTGTTTCTCTCCCTTTTTTCCTCCTTCCCTTCCCCTCTCTCTAAAAATAAGTAAAATCTTTTTTTTTAGAAGTCCCTTTCCTACATGTACTCACTAAGTAGCCTATAGCCCACCTGTATGGCTGTGTCAGGCCTTTATGAATTCATGACCTAAGTCTGTTGAGGGCTGCTGGGACAGTGTCTTAATCTTGGTATTCCCTAGAGTCTAGTGCAGTTCGGGGGCTCAATAAATGTCTGCTGACCTTCACATCAATCAAAGACTGTTTACACCTGTATTTCTATTACATACGGGAAACAGAGAAATCTAAGACGAAGTCCCTGGCTTCAAGGAGTTTACATTAAATTGGGAGGTGAGGGTGGGGAAAGGAACCACACATGAGTCAGAGAACCACTAAAGACAGTAAAGAATTAAATGTTCAAGTGGCATTCAACGTAAGAGCCACAGAAGTTTAGGTGCGTTAGCCGAGCGTTTACTGAACAAATGCGTAGGAAAGACCCATGTGAACTGTAGAAGCAGAGGACATGGACAAGGACTTGCAGTGCACAGCGAGGTCTTGAGAAGGCTTCAGATAATGGAGCAGAATACTCCAGACGGAGGACAAAGGCAGGGTGGAGGGAAGAGCACTGAGGAGAAGGGGACACAAGAAGCAGCCTTGCCTAACTGGGACGGAGGGCGTTCGTGGGCTGAGTGGGAGAGAAACTGGAGAGGCGGAGGGCAGCTGGAACACTGGAAGGCATGCCACGAGAGGCAGAAAGGCTTGGCCGTGACGCAATAAGGAGGAGGGTTCGAAGCAAGGGAAAGACAGAAAGAGTGAAGATAGGAAATAATCTGACAGCAACATAGGAGATAAATTGGAAGGGCATAGACAGCCATAAATGCCACGGTCCAGGTTACAAGCTAAGCAAAAGGAAGGACGAGGAAGGGAATGCTACGGTATTCCCTTCCCGTGCATTTCAGCTGCTTTATTTTGGAACTTTACAATTTGAAACATACTTCCCAAGGACAATATCCCAAGTTTCTGGTCCTTCTTATGTTCCTCAGAATTTAGTGGCTGCTTTGAAAATTTTCTGCAAGAAGTTTCAAAGGCAGATCTGAACGCACCCAGCTAAGCATCTGGGCAACTCACCACCACAGGCCCATCCTCCTGGGCCAGGTAAGTAACAGTGGCTGAGGTGAAGTTGAAATAACCAGCCTTGAGAGGGCGCAGGACAACAGTGTGGGAGACGTTACTAGCACTGGCCCAAGAGTTAAGGAAGGGAAAAAGATGAAGCTAAACTTGTAACAATCTTTCAATTTATAAACTCAATGCACCATTCACACATAAAAAGTTGCCAAGACATGTGGCGGTTTCATACTTGCAATTCTGTAAGAATGATAAACACACATACACCTTTTTGTACGTCTAAAGTGTGTTCTAATATGCCTGTTTAGCCAAGTTTTAAGTCCATAATGTACTCAGTATCAAGGTCTTTGAAGTAAACTTTCAAACCAGTATATGTTATGGATGAAAAATTGTCAACTAACCTCATAGAAAATCTTTCACTGACTATAACTGAAATTCTTGAAAGTACAAAATAAAAATAAATGAACAAAAAACCACAAAAAGAACACCTACCCTCATCAGAAAATCTAAACATACTTTACATCTCGAGGGAAATAACTGGTGGATCAGAGTAAGAGACTTGCTGACTAAAACGTCTTAAAAGGTCACCAGGTCCTTCACGTTAGCATCCAACTGAATTTCTTTTAAAAGCATCTTACTCATCTTTGCCAGAGCACAAACATATATTTGCCATGTATAATGTGCACTTTTCAGCCCAAATTTTTGAGGGAAAAATAAGGGTGCACATTACCCATGGGCAGTGCCTGAAATACCTTGTGTCTGCTCTCGTGTTTTCTAATTATTTGTCACACAAAATGTCTTGTACCATAGTATGTTAAAAAATAAATGCCAAAATTCCTTTAATACAAAAAAATAAGTATCTAAATATAAATAAATGTATTGAAAACGTGGGTGCACATTATACATGGCAAAATTATGGTGCGCACCTACATCTCCCCAACAGAGTCTGTTTCAGGGTCTTCTAACCCGTCCAGAGCCTCAGGCCAGCTCTAAATCACACTCCCGCAACTGTCACCAGCACCTCTTGCCCCACGTCATCCAAAGAGAGACAGAAAAATGGCCACGCACACCTGGGCTGTTTGAAGTGACCCTGCTGCTCTGCTGGCAATGTTCCCTCCCCCACCACCAGCCTTCATCACCCAGTGTCAGGAGGATACGGGGCAATCCGGTCCCATTTGACATTGAGCATTCCAGAGACAATGCCGAAGTCTTCTGGAGGGAAGGAATCATCAGATAACTCCACATCTAACGCAGCACTAGAAAACAGAGGCAATGAAAAAGGTTAGGAAGTCATGGATATGAAAATGAAAGCAATCAGCAATCCAATCTGCCTGCCTGTCCTAAAAATTCAGAACCACAAAGACAGACATGAGTCATACAGATAGTAAATTAGGTTTGTTGCACTGAAGAATCCAGGTCAAGGACTAGATTCTATGGCTTAGAAGCACCAAAATACTCAAGTATTGGGGAAGAAATGGGCCCAAACCCATCCTTGCCTGAATTTCTCCATGTGTGTGTTAGGGGTAGGGGGAGAGGAGCAAGACACATGGAAAATCTAATTAAAGGCAACAAAAAATGTGTACAGGCTAATGAAGCAAAGGCAGCTGAAACTTTAATCCCCTGAGGTAACAAAGGATCAAACATTGTATGTCTTCTCGTCTTCCTCCCCGTTTCATAATTCTTGCTGCTTTCCCACTCTAAAAGTCTCCAACTCAAAAAAGTGGAAGGTGGTTTTTTGAAGCGTAGGTAAGAATGCCCTCCTCTTCCAAAACCAGGTCCAGCCAGTATGGTCACTCAGTTATATCTGTCGCTGGCGGTCTCCCGAAGATAAACCGCTACCAGTCCCTGTTCTCAGCGGGGAAACCGAAGAAGCCTCAAGAGCGCCCAGCCTGCAGCTCCAGGGCCTCCTACCTGGAGCCAACATTGTAGATGTTGTACTGCAGAGTGAGGTCTCTCCCTTCCACGGCATATCTGTTCAGCAGTGATTTGGAGGCCAAAAGCCTGGCTCCTTCCTCTGCCTTAGTGACGGCAAAGACAGCCAACACAAATGCCAGCAGCCTCATCTGTGAAGAAAGCAGCAAAGTGAGCACTCAACCCGTGTGTAAAATCACCAAAATCTCCCTGACAGTCCTCCATGACAAAGTCTTATCAAAGCTCTTTGTTCTTATCGAAGCAACAGCTCCTTCCGCAGAGCGGTTTATAAGCCACTGGGCTAATCGCGAGACTCTTCGACCCTGCCAGCCCTCGGAAAATCGGTCTAAGCACCAGCGCATCCGCTACTCACTACCAGGGCCCCGGGGCGCTCCCCAACTGGTAGGGTCTTCTGAGATGACACCACGTGGCTAAGATAGGGCTTTCCTTGGGGTGCCCGATTTCTGCCCATTTCAAACCTGCAGCAGCCTCCAGCTTTGCTTTACACAGGAGTGCCCCTCGGCGGCTGCCTTCCGGAACGCGGCCCTGTCCTCCACCACCCAGCTCCACTGAGGCCCCACCGCGCGCTCGCGGGGTCCTCCCCTACGCCCCAGCATCCCACCCTCCACCCTTCCCCCGGATTCCATTCTCTTTGTCCCCACATCCCTCTGTGGGTCTTCCCGGGGCTCAGTCCGCTCTGCCCCCTCCCACATCTCGCCAAGATTACACGTCCGCCCACCGCGCGCCCTCTCCCCCGCCCCTGCCAGAGCCACCCTCAGCCGCTGGGTGACGCGCGGAGATGAGACGCTCCCTTCTCCTGCTCGCACTCCTAAACTCACTAGACTCACCGTGAACATCCCAAAAGCCTTTGTCCCGTGCGGCTGGGGGATGCGGGGGGTGGGGGCGGTTAGTGGCAGGACAACAAAACCGGAAGAGAGCGTCAGCATCCAAAAGACCGGAACTAAGCTCTGGCCAGCAACCTTAGTGCTCCGCCCGATACCTTCTGGGAGTTGTAGTTCTTGGACCAACCCCACTTTTCTGTTTGTAGTGCCCGCGGACCTCGGAGATGAGAGGCACCTCAGACAGACTTGTCTGTTTGTGCGTCCTCCAACACTTTCATTATTCTGCCCTCTTCAGTGTCTTTCGAGCTGTCTTGCCCTTACCGTTTGTGACCAGCTCTTCATCAGGTGCTTTGAGGAACTGGCACACCAAGAGATTTTGATCGTGTATCTAGATTGTAGAGTATACTGTCGATCTAGGAATTAGAAGAAAGCTATTTCTCTCAGGGTTACCATCGTTCTTTCTATTTCCAGGCAAGACACTCATCCCCTACATCCAGCCCTTTGAGGTGCCAAAAAAGTGAATCCTTCCTTCTCCATTCCCGCTATAACCTGTTTAGTTCATGCTCGTAACTGTATGCAGTAGTCTCCCTATCTTAGATCTTTCCCTGCACTTTTCAGACAAACTTCCCCAAACAGCATTTTAAACAACAGACTCCAGATGCAAAGGTTGGATTGTGTATTTAGGCAGTCATGAATTCAACTACCACTTCTGTCACTTGCTGGTTAGGTAACCTCGAGGCAAGCATTACTTGTATAAAGCCTTGTTTCCCAAATATTTAAAATGAGATAATTATAATACTCTCAAAATGTTGGAGGATCACATAAGATAATGTATGTAAAACTCTCAGCATATTATCTGGCACATGTATGTGCTCAATAATGATAACTGTCAATACTACTGTTTCTATATCTCCATTGTAGCCTTTCTTCATTCAATCTGCATTTATTGATCATCTAATTTGTGCTTGGCACTGTTCTCAGTACTGAGGATGTAGTAATGAGCAGGACAGATAAGGTTTCTACTTTCTGGGGGTTTCCATTCTTCTGAAATAATACTTGTGACCTATATTTGTTTTTTTGGATCTTCCTCCATTCCCTACCTCCCGGACTAGAGCTCCCTGAGGACAGGTTGTCTGTTTTCTTCTTCTTCTTTTTTTATTTTTCTCATTAAAGATTTTATTTATATATTTCTAGAGAGAGGGGAAGGGAGAGAGAAAGAGAGGGAGCGAAACATCAATGTGTGGTTGCCTCTCGTGCGCCCCAAACTAGGAAGCTGGCCTGCAACCCAGGCATGTGCCCTGACTGGAAATCGAACCAGAGATCTTTTGATTCACAGGCTGGTACTCAATCCACTGAGCCACACCAGCCAGGGCAGATTGTCTGTTTTTCATTGCTTAGTGTCACGCCTGAACACACAGGAGGTACTCCAGGTGTGAAAAATAACTTCTGTACATACAACCACCAATCTGCTCTTTTTCAACTTTTTGTGTGTGGCTTCCTTGAAATGCCTCTGTTTCTTTATGCAAATCCCATCCATCCCCACCCCATCTGAGTAGCCTTCCTTGGCTTTGCCAGACAACATTGCTCTTCTATAGCATCGCAGCTTAGTATGTTTTGGTTTGGTTTTTTCACTGTTTCTGGCCTGAAAAATCTACCTTGTTGATGAGATGTCATTTCTCTAGAGTACACTTACCCAGCGGCCCTACAGCCGGATGCTGAGCACACAGGAGGTGCTCAAGAAACACCTGATGGCAGAAAATTTCATTCGCTTCCAAGGCATTGTTGTCCAGGCAATTTCTCCAGGATTGAAAAAATGTGAAGTGTGGATGTTCTTGGTTCCCAGATGCAGCTGCGTGGAAAAGGAATCTGTCTTCAGCACACACAGTCTAGACACCCTATAAGATAGCCACTGTGCATTTAGGAGAGAAATGTCTTCATCCTTACCGTACCCATTTACATGTTGACTCTTCTGCCTCTACCCCATCCGTTTGAGGTACATGAACTACCAAATGAACTTGTTCATTTGTTGATACACTTAGCATTCATTTTCTGAGTGCCGATTATGTGTCAAGCACTGTGGGAGATACAAAGATATGGTGTCTGTCCTCCAGCAGTTTAGAACCTAGCGACCCCTCAAAACAAAAAAAACAAAACAAAAAAAACAAGCATTCAGTTGCTTCTATTGTCAATGGAATTCAGTGCAATTCCTTTGTCTGACACTCGCCCCTTCACTGACACCCCTTCTCCCTTCCGCTTTGGCCAAACAGACCATTCCCTCTTGTCCACTTTCTCATTTTCAGACTTTTGACCAGTGCAAGTTATCGAAGTTCAAAAGTGTTTATTAACTACATACTCTCACCAGCCTATGCTAGTTTCTGAGTAAACAAAGATATGTAAGATGTAACACCTGACCTGGAAGAGTTTATAATCTGCTGGAGTTAAGGTTGGAAGGGGATATATAAGCAGATTATTTTGTCACCGCCCTAAGTGATGGGAAAGAAGTTGGCCTGTGGTTTCCCAGTCTGTGGTTTGTCTTTTAATTATCTTAAAGATGTCCTCCTGATAAACAAGAGGTCTTCATTTTAATTACAATGTTTTCTTACAAAGCAGTTAGTACTGCCTCCAAAATACTGGCCCTTGGGTAGCACATGTGGACTTTGACATTTGGGAAGGACATAGATACCCAACAAAATATGACACCTAGACCAAAATATAAACATTGGTAAACATTTTTCACTAAAATGACCCACATCCAAGTGAATCTACTTTTTCTAAGTATAGATTGGAATTAGTATAGATTGCTTTTTTTCTTTCTTTCTCTAGAACCAGAGTGAACCCAGGAGAAAGCTGTGTTAACAGGCCATTTCGCCTCTGGGACCCTGACGTATCCCACTGTGGATCAGAAAGTCTCAGGCAAGGCGTGGAGATACATCAGCTCTGTCTGCAGTCTCTGTTGGAATCTACTCTTGACTAGGGGAGAGATGCTGAGACTTAGTGGCTAAGGCAAATGTTTCTGTCAAAAGACTTCCAGAAGAATACAACAGCTTTCTGCCATCCTCAAGGGGACCCCAAATTGAGACTGAGTGGAACTTTGTTAGACGTGCAGGGAACTGCGCGCCAGGAACAGAGGCACACAGAGCGGGAGGAAGGCTACCCAGGGTGCCCGCGTGTGTCGTTGGTTTCGCGCCTTGTTTCTTTTTCTCTTTTTTTAATCTTTTATTAGTATCTATTTTATGCTGAATGTACTCCTGGGCCATATGTTTTTGTTTCTTAAGTTTCTTCTGGGATATCTTTTTCTTCTGTGCAACTTTCTCTTTTGGTTTAGGAACAGTCTGGTCTTTTTCAGGAAGGGTCACCCCAATGTGGCAGGGAGAGCTCCTCATGGGTTCATTCTCCTGTGAGCTCTGGACGTTCTGCGCCACATCTTGGGGGCTTTGTGCACCTGGAGGTGCTCAGTGACCAGAGAGTCCACCTCTAAACCCTGAAGTTCAGCATTGCTCTCTGCATTTTAAGCAGGTGCAGCAAAAATTTAGCACTCTTTTTGGGCCACTGACCCTGTGTCCAGCCCCATTGTTTGGCCTGGGCACACCTACCAACTCCAAGTCCACCGTTGTAATGACAGAGTGGCACAAATTGCTTCTGTAAAGTGACATCCTTCAGATACTTGGTGACTTCTTTTTTTTTTTTAATTACTTTATTGTTGTTCAATTACAGTTTGCATCCCCCCCCACTTCTTTTTTTTTTTTTAAAGATTTTATTTACTTACTTTTAGAGAGGAAGGGAGAGAGAGAGGGAGAGAAACATCAATGTGTGGTGGCCCCTCATACACCCTGAACTGGGGACCCAGCCCACAACCCAGACATGTGTCCTGATTGAGAATCAAGCCAGAGACCTTCTGGTTCACAGGCTGGCACTCAGTCTACTGAGCCACACACACCACGGCAGATACTAGGTGACTTTTCAAATAAGCATACCCTTGATGGCCTGTACAGTGTCACAAGTGTTCTTAACAGTGAACATGAAGATTTGAACCTCTTGATTTGCATGATTTGGCGGGGGAGGTGTTTCTGGATCAAGGGAATAGTGAAGCACTTTTCAGAGGTTACTGCTGGCCACTTTTGGGATGAGTCATGACCAGTTTCTAATATTTAAGTCAGATCCTTGCCTGGTGTGGCTCAGTGGATTGAGTGCTGGCCTGTGAACCAAAGTGTCGCCAGTTCGATTCCCCGTCAGGGCACATGCCTGGGTTTTGGGGTGGGTCCCCAGTAGGGGATGTGTGAGAAGCGATCCCACACTGATATTTCTCTCGCTCTCTCTCCCTCCCTTCCCATCTCTTTAAAAAATAAATAAATAAAATCTTAAAAAAGAGAGAGAGAGAGAGCCCAAGCTGCCCACTGCCTCTCTTTTGGAATCTGCAAGAAGGCAACCAAAAGAGTACGTGGCTAAGCTGAAAAGGAAGTGACAAACTGGTTTTTGGCTGGTGGCTAGGCAGGAACCCAGAAACAGAGCCTTCCTGCCAAATCGAGGGGCCTCAGATGGGCATAAGCAAGTTGGAAGGACACTCTGTAAGTGGTAATGGATTGAGTCATGATTGTGGCCTGACCAGGAATTGAACTAACGACCTATTGGTTTGCAGGAGGACCCAAACCCCTGAGCCACACAAGTCAGGGTGACACTTTCCTTGTTTTTGATGACCTTGACAGTTTTGAGGAGTACTGGTTAGGTAATTTGTGGACTGTCCCTCAGTTGGGATTTGTCTGGTGTTTTCTCATGATTAGACTGGGGTCAAGGATTTTAAAAAGAAAGAGAACAGAGATAAAATGCCATTTTCATCACGTCATCTCAAGAGTACATACTATCAAGATGACTTATCTCTGACCTTGATCGCCTGGCTGAGGTAGTGTCCACTCTACACTCTGCCCTCCTTGACACCCCACATGCTTTGGAAGACGTGTGTAGCCCACACTTGAGAATAGAGACTTATGCTCCACCCTCTCGAGGACAGAATATTTACACTAGTGTTTTGGAAATTTTCTGCACAAATCTGTCTCTTGACAAATCTGTCTCTTGCCAACCATTTATTTATTTATTCAATTATTTATTTATATCAGTACAGATTAATATGAATTAATTTTATACTTTGTATTATAATCCTATACTATAATACTCTATTTATTTATTTATTTATTTAAAGATTTTATTTATTTATTTTTAGACAGAGGGGAAGGGAGGGAGAAAGAGAGGGAGAGAAACATCAATGTGTGGTTGCTTCTCACTTGGCCCCCACTGGGGACCTGGCCCGCAACCCAGGCATGTGACTGGGAATCGAACTGGCGACCCTTTGGTTCGCAGCCCGCGCTCAATCCACTGAGCCACACCAGCCAGGGCACAACCAGCCATTTCTTGAAGGAGTCCCGGTTCCTTTTATTGAAGAATGACGTTGGAACCCAAGATCTGAGTACCAGGTGTGCTTGCTGCCACTAGATGTCATTACACCTAGGCTCTCTTAGCTGACAGAGCGAGGAAATGTGTGTGTGTGTGCTAACCCATATCTATAAATAGTCCTTTTTGTAAATATCTATATCTGCATTAAGCTAAACATGAGTTCATTACTGTATTTCCGCCTCTAACACATCACCACATAGATCGCTGTAGCTTCATCCTCTGTTTCCCCGTAAACTCCCACTCCAACGGTGAGAAACCTGGCTCCCGCCGTCAGCTCAGCCGTCCAGTTCCAGTGTACGTGCACAGAGGAATCGCAGTTGTTCACACGGGACACATGTCAACTAGACACACGACCGACTGTGTCAAGTAGAGTGCCGTGTTTGTGCACAGCTCCTTTTGTCTTTAGTCTTGCAGTTTCCACTCATTTCTAAGTTATTTAGGTCAGTTATTTTGTACATTTGTGTTAGATTCTCTGGCTACCTTCTTCATTTCACCCTGTGATCTCCTGACTTCCTAACTGATATCTATGGTTTTAGTTTGCACACATTAAGTTTTACTCTTTGTATTGCAAACTTCTATAGGTTTTGGCAAATGCAGTGTCACACATCCACCATTATAGTGTCATACAAAATAGTTTCACCATCCTAAAAAAAAACCCTGTACTGCCCTGGATGGCGTGGCTCAGTGGATTGAGTGCTGGCCTGTGAACCACAGGGTCACTGGTTTGATTCCCAGTCAGGGCACATGCCTGGGTTGTGGGCCAGGTCCCCAGTGGGGGTCACGTGAGAGGCAACCACACATTGTTTCTCTCCCTCCCTTCGCCTCTACCTAAAAATAAATAAATAAAATCTTTTTTTTAAAAGTCCTGTTCTTCGAGAATAAGTAGCATAAGTGGTAAGTAGAAAACAGACAGGGGGAGGTTAAGAATAGTATAGGAAATGGAGAAGCCAAAGGACTTACATGTACAACCCATAGACATGAACTAAAGGGGGGTAATGCGGGTGGGAGGGGGTGTGCAGGGTGGAGGGGAATAAAGGGGGGCAAATGGGACAACTAACATAATCAATAAAATATATTTAAAAAATAAAAAAAATCCTGTACTTCTTGACATGTATTCTTCTTTTTTTGCATATAATAATTTTTTTATTTTAAAAAATTTACTGTATTTTGACATATTGTTTTCTTGTCCTTTGTTTTAAATATTTTATTTATTTTTTAGAGAGAAGAAAAGGAAGGGAGAAAGAGAGAAAGAGCCACATTGGATTGATTGCCCCCCAACTGTGGACCTGGTCTGCAACCCAGGCATGTGCCTTGACTGGGAATTGAACCGGTGACCCTTTGGTTTGCAGGCCTATGCTCAACCCACTGAGCCACACCAGCCAGGGCTTGTCTGTTTTATTTTTTTTAAGTATATTTTATTGATTATGCTATTACAGTTGTCCCATTTTTCCCTCCCTTTTGTTCCCCTCTGCCCTGCACACCCCCTCCCAGCAGCATCCCCCACCCCCTTAGTTCATGCCCATGAGTCATACTTGTAAGTTCTTTGGCTTCTACATTTCCTATACTATTCTTAATCTCCCCCTATCTTCTACCTACCATTTGTGCTTCTTATTCCCTGTACCTTCTCCTCCATTCTCTGCCCCCTCCCTGCTGATAACCCTCCATGTGATCTCCATTTCTGTGATTCTGTTCCTGTTCTAGTTGTTTGCTTTGTTTTTGTTTTAATTTTTTAGGTTCAGTTGTTGATAGTTGTGAGTTTGTTGTCATTTTACTGTTCATAGTTTTGATCAGCTTCTTTTTCTTAGCTAAGTCCCTTTAACATTTCACATAATAAGGGCTTGGTGATGATGAACTCCTTGAACTTGACCTTATCTGGGAAGCACTTTATCTGCCCCCCCATTCTAAATGACAGCTGTGCTGGATAGAGTAATCTTGGATGTAGGTCCTTGCCTTTCATGACTGAATACTTCTTTCCAGCCCCTTCTCGACTGCAAGGTTTCCTTTGAGAAATTAGCTGATAGTCTTATGGGAACTCCTTTGTAGGTAACTGTCTCCTTTTCTCTTGCTGCTTTTAAGATTCTCTACTTATCTTTAATCTTGGCTAATGTAATTATGATGTGCTTCCTTGGTTCCAACTTCTTTGGGACTCTCTAAGCTTCCTGGATTTCCTGGAAGGCGGTTTCCTTCGCCAGATTGGGCATTTTTCCTTCATTATTTTTTTTCAAATAAGTTTTCAATTTCTTTCTCTTCCTCTTCTCCTTCTGGCACCCCTATGATTCGGATATTGGAACGTTTAAAGATGTCCTGGAGGTTCCCAAGCCTCTCCTCTTTTTTTTAAATTCTTATTTCTTCCTTCTGCTCCAAATTGTCGATGTGAGTCCTGGTTTCCTTCCCTTCACTGTTGGTTCCCTGTCTATTTTTTTCTTTTTTTTTTTAATTTTTATTTTATTTCTAGAGAGAAGAGGAAGGAGAAAGAGAGGGAGAGAAGCATCAATGTGTGGTTGCCTCTCACGTGGCCCCCACTGGGGGCCAGGCCTGCAACCCAGGCATATGCCCTGACTGGAAATCAAACTGGCAACCCTTTGGTTCTCAGCTCATGCGCAATCCACTGAGCTACACCAGCCATGGCTCTTTTCTTAAAAAAAAATATTTTTATTTATTTATTTTTAGAGAGAGGGGAAGGGAATGAGATAGGGAGAGAAACACCAATGTGCAGTTGCCACTACTGGCGGCCTGACCTGGCCTGCAACCCAGGCATGTGCCCTGACTGGGAATCAAACCAGCAACCCTTTGGTTTGTAGGCTGGTACTCAATCCACTGAGCCACACCAGCCAGGGCCCCTGTCTATTTTTATTTCCCTCTTCATAGCCTTCATTTTTGCCTCAATTTTGTGACCATACTTAACCATTTCTGTGAGCATCCTGATTACCAGGGTTTTGAACTCTGCATCTGATAGATTGGCTATCTTTTCACTGCTTAGTTCTATTTTTGGAGCTTTGATCTGTTCTTTCATTTGGGCCATATTTCTTTGTCTTGGCACCTGTTACATTGTAAATGGAAGAGCCTTAGGTATTCACCCAGGCAGGGCAACCCACATCCCTGCTCCCTGTGTTTTGGTGCTATATGTGAGGGAGGGGTCTGAGAGGGAACAATGCTCTGTGCTCTGCTCTTGCCCCACTTTCAATCACTTCCCCTGCTACCCACAAGCAAATTGGCCCCATCTGGTGCTGATTCCCGGATGGGGGCATTTGTGTACATTCTAGGACCCTGTGGGTCTCTCCAGTGAACTCTCCTGTGAGGCTGGGAGTTCCTCCTGCCACTGCAACCCCCACAGATTTTTATAGCCAGAGGTTTTGAGGCTTTCTTTTCCCATGATGGAACCCTGGATTTCTCAGTCTGTCTTGCTCCCGTTGTTCCTCCCGGTTTATCCACAAGCAAATGTATGACAACCCCATCTGCCCACCGCTGCCTTGCCTGCCCCAGTCCACATAGTCCTCCAGCTGCCACCTTGCTGCATGTCCTCTCCTCCCTGACTGCTTGTCTCCACCCCTCCTACCAGTCTGAATGAATGTTTCTCCTTTAACTCCTTGGTTGTCGGACTTCCATACAGTTCTATTTTCTGTCAGTTCTGGTTATTTTTTGTTTTCAAACTTGTGTGAGGTAAATTGTATCTACCTGTGCCTCCATATTGGCCGGAAGTCCCCATCTTGTTTTTTAACAGTAAGTTTTATTTTATTCCCCCCTTTAATTAATTAGGCAATTATATATTGTTTTCCTATCTAGGACTTAGCAAAACTTTCATCTTGCCTTACTGTCTAACATTAACTGACACTTTGCTTTCCACCAGCACAACACACAGACTTTAGTACTCTAACTCGGTTTACCAGCGACTCCTGTGCTGTTGTGTCACATATTTTAATCCCCTGTTTATATGTTTCAAACATCATGACACATTGCCATTTTTGTTTTAGAGTCCATGTTTATTTAGATTTACACACATATTTGTCACTTTCATTGTTCTTCCTTCCTTTCCCTCCCCTTTTTTATGACTGAAGATTCTCTTTAGAATTTGCCTTAATGTGAGTATGCTGGTAGTGGACTCAGTTGTTTGTCTGAAAATATCTTTGCCTTCAATTTTTTAAAAGATTTTATTTATTTATATTTTTTGAGAGAGAGGAAGGGAAGGAGAAAGAGAGGAAGAGAAACATCGATGTGAGAGAGAAGCATCAATGGGTTGCCTCTCGTACCCACCCCGATCAGGGACCGAACCTGCAACCTTTCTCTTTGAAGGATGATGCCCAACCAACTAAGCCACACTACTGGTCACGACTTTACCTTCATCTTTGAGAGATATTTTCACTGGGCTTTGTACTCTAGATTGCAGTGATCTTCTTTAGACATAGGGAGGGTAGCATTCCTCTCTTCTGGCTTCCAGGTTTGCTGTTGAGTTGTAAGCAGGAGTCTGTTGCTTCTCTGAACTTAAGCTGTCTTTATTCTCTAGTTACTTTAAAACATTTTCTCTTTGCCTTTTTGCACAGGGCACGTTTATTTTAATTCATTGGGTTTCTTGAATTTGTGAATCGATGGTTTTCACCAAGTCTAAATAATCCTGGCATTATTTCTTCAGACGGCTTCTTCCCCTTTCTCCTCTCCTGGATTCCAATTAAACATGTTAGCTCAACTTACTTTGTCTCTTCAGGATTTTCCATCCTTATTATTCCAGGTTTCATTCTGTATAGTTTTTCTGACCTGTTTCTACAGTCCATCAATTCTTTCCTCAGCTATGTCTAAGCTATTAAACTCATATGAGATCTTGCTTACTATATCTTTACATTTTTATTTAGTTATTTTAGAGAGAAAGTGGGGTGGGAGAGATTTATTGAACCACTTTTCATGCATTCACTGATTGCTTCTAGTATGTGCCTGACCAGAGAGCGAACCTGCAACCCTGGTGTACTGGGTCAATGCTCTAACCAACTGAGCCACCTGGCCAGGGCCATTTATTGTATTTTTCTAGCTAAAATTTCTATTTGATCCTTTTCCAAATGTGCTATGTTCATTTTTGTCGTTTCAGGTCTCTGCGGACAATTTCCAAGCTCGGCTTTTATCTTCTTGAAATACTAAGCAGTTTTCGTTTGTATATAAATTGCTGTGGGTCGTTTATTATCTGTCATTTGTTTGATTTCACTGATATTACCTCATCTCCTCAACTCAATTTTTATTGTGGTTGATGTTCTATTTGAAAAGATTATTCTTATTTTAATATTTTTGAGGTCTAAGTTGATGTTCTGTTTCTTGAAATTTCTGCTTGCCTCTACCAAGCATCTGGATATGCCAGCAACCTGGGATCATCTTATTCCTAAATCTGAGCCTTGAGAATTTCTGGACCACCCAGAACAGTGTGAGGCTAGGCTGCAGAATATGAGGACTGGCTTACTTCCAGTTCATCCTTAGGGGTCCCAGTCCTAATGCTGGATCTTTACCAGTAACCCTGTCTTTAGCTGTCCCCAGATTCCAACTTTTTGTTCCTCTAGCTCCCTATCCTTCAAAGCCCTCAAATTCTCTCAGCAACCTTTTCTCAAGTGGCAAATGCCCCCAGGGTCAAAACTAGCCTTCAGGGACATTTTTTCTCTTGATTCCCAGCCAATCTTATTGGCCCTTTGATGCTTTTTGGATTTTTAAAATATATATGGCACCCAATTTTTTAAATTTCTAGTGTAATGCTGGTTTGAAACTTCCAGACGTCCATGTTCAGAAGTGGAACCTCCCACGATGGGAGGCTCACATGTCATAGAACTCTGGGCCACAACCTCACTATACAATAAACCTCATAGACAGGAAAAAAGACAGGTTCACACAACTAGTGGTAGAGCCAGGTCTAGTCTCAGAGCTCCTAAGAATTATTAAAATCCACTTGCAAAAGATCTGGATGCAAGTATTTGTTTTGTTTAGACCTTTCTACCTGTGGTAAGGAGAGCAGTCTTGCCAAAAGATCAGAGGATGAAGTAATGACCTAACAATCTTCCCGACACCTCCATACTTTCCTCCCAGGCTGACCAGCAGGGGCAAGGAATCTGACGTTCTGGGCTCTGGGTTCTGGGTTCTGGGTTCTGGGGATTGGGAATGGAAGAATGTAATCCCTCTAACTCCTAATCCATGGATTATAGATATCCCCGTGACCAGCTATCCCTTAACCTTCAATATTTCTTAACACCTGTGGTAACTGAACCTGACTTCAAATTACTCCAGATCCACTGTATAAAAACTCTCTAAAAGCATTGTTTTCAGCCAGCCTCCTCCCCCAGAAAAGAAACACCAAGTCACACTCACAACAAAGACCACATCATTTATTTACAAAGGCCAACGTGGGCCTGAGGGAAGGATAGAGGGAAGCCACGCAGACATCCTCTCTGGATTGCTTAGGACCCTTTCCTAATTGGAGAAAATTCTGTTTCTCATGCCTCCATATTCTCAGCCACAAGTCCTCCAAGCAGCCTGGCGAAGTAGCAGTGAGGGGAGGTGACAGGAGCCTCCTCTGTGCTCCAATCGAGTAACGTCCACTTCCAGATCAAGGGGAGCATTGCCACCCTCTCCTTTCCTTCCTCAAATGGAACTTTCTGGCCTGGAGGGAAATAGTGAAGAACTCAAAGGGCAGGGGCTAAGATGCCAAGGCCAGGGGCTCTGGAGGGAAAGACCCCTCTACCATTCCCAGAAAGCAATAAGGAGAGGGTTGTAAGGCTGCTGGTCACAGCCCTGGCAGCTTCAGAAGGGGTATCTATACTACCCATAGGTAACTCAGCATCCAGAGGTCCAAGGGACCTAGCTCCCTGGGCTGTACATATTTCCTGCCCCAGACTAGTCCTTTTGCCTACTTCTCTGGCGGCCGGAGCTCTGAACCAGAAATTAGCAAAGAATCCTCCTTGCTACTCAACCCACATGCACCCACCCACACACACAGCCACTGTTGAGACAGACCCCAAACCATTTCATGTCATTTGAGGGCGCTCACATCACTGAAACTTGGGGACACAGGCAGTCCTCAGTTCATGGCAATGAGTGAGTGAGCAAGTGAGTGAGTACATAAGAATGTGTGTTTGAGGAAAGGGGGCCAATATGGCCCCTTGTGAGCCATAATGCTTAGCTTCATGGAGCCCCTTTCACTCGAGTCCCGTGAGCATGTCTGCATCTCCTCTGCCAGGCCTGAGCCTGGGCTCTCCTGACTAAAAGAGCAATTAGTGCTCCACTCCCTAACTGTCTATTCCAACTTCCAAGCCTTTTACTCAGGCTGTTTTGCTCATTCCCTTCCTCCAGATACCTCACACCCTCCTCCTCTGCACCAGTCTCCTTTGGGCTGGTCCAGGGTTCACTGATTCCTGGTTCAGAGGGCTGTGTCTCATCTCCGCCTTCAAATGGGGAGAAGAAGCATCTTCCTCCCCGTGGAAGTCCCAACAAGCCCCATTAAAAAGTGCTGGGTGAGGTGACCAGACTAGGGGGTGAGGTGGAAAATCCCAGCCTGCTTCACTTGCCCCTCCTTCAGAGTATGAAGTTCTACCATTGGTTAGGCTGGAGGTGAGAGGTGTCGGGGAAAGAAAGAAGGAAGAGAGTTACCATAAGCAAATATAAGACAAGCAAAACCCTGGCGGCACAGATAAAAGACCCTGTTCCGATGAGCCAGAGAGCTGGTTCCTCCGTCAACTCTGCACAGCCACTGAGAAGTCTGAAGACTGCAAAGGTGGTTGTGGAGCGAGTCAACAACACTGAAAACCTTTCAAACAGTTCTGCCCAAGCAGGACCAGTAGAGAAGATTCTGTAAGAGATGCAGAAGTAGAACCAAAATTCTCAGACAGGGCTACAGGGTTGGGGTCCACACCTCTGAAGCCACCCTGCTGCCTGGAGAGGACAAGGAGAAGAGAGAAAGGATGACAAACTGCAGAGGGAAGGAGCTGACAGGAACCAAAGGCTGGCACCCAGGGAAGGGAGAAGCAGGAGACACGAGCCACAGGATTAGGAGAGTTGAGAGCCCAGGAGTCTCTCAATAGCCGCATTGATGTCCCCGCCTGTGGCAATCAGGGCCTGCAGGTTAGCCTCACGGTTGATGAAGCCCATGGCGTTGAGCTGCTCTAGCTGCTGCTGGAATCTCACTTCCGGCGTCTGCACCTACAGAGGACAGGCCTTGTGAAGTGGGCAGAGGACCAACTTCAGAAGCTGGGGGTTTATAATGGAGAGAAGACAATCTGTAGGTCTTCTCCAACATCCTCAGAGTCAACCCATGGAGCAGGGTGGGGTGAGCTGCAAATGGGGACCAAGGAGCCTGGGTCCCAAGTCACTAAACAACTATGTAATAAGTCAGGGGTGTCTTTCTTAAAATTTCAAAGTAAAAGATAGGGTTTGGTCAGCCTATATTCCTAACTGCTTTCCATCAACAATCTGGAGATGTTAACAGGTACTCAAAACTGCCAAATGCTCTGTATCAATGAGATGCATGCTAAACACCACTTCTATACCCCTCCCCTAGCCATCATCATACATACAACCATATTAAAGGCCAGACAATGGCCCCAGGAAGGAAAGAACCTGTTTAATTTTAACCAACCAACCAACCAACCGTTATTTCCAAAGAGAAGGCTTTTCATATTTGACACTCCTATAAACATCTCCTGGAAGTATTCGCCCAAAGGATGCTTAAGCAGCACTGACCTTGCCCTGGCTGGTGTGGCTCAGTGGATTGAGCACCAGCCCACAAGCCAAAAGGTCACCAGTTCGATTCCTGGTCAGGGCACATACCTGGGTTGTAGACCAGGCACCCAGTCGGGGGCGTGAGAGAGGCAACTGATCGATGTTTCTCTTGCACATCAATGTTTCTCTCCCTCTTTTTCTTAGAAAAGAAGAAGCACTAGCCTAGATCATGAACTGAAGACTCTCAGAGCTGAAAGGATACCCGGCTGTTGACAGGAAGAAAGAGAAGGAAAGGACCCCTCAAGGGTCACAGAGACCCCTTGCCAAGGCACAACAGGACCACACAGGCTCCACACCACACACAGAATGTAAGATGGGCTGAACCTTGGGGATCACTTGGTTCAGCTCTTACGCAGAGCTGGGCATACTTACATTTCTGTTGAAAGGCTTTTCCCAGATGAGTCACAAAGGTTAAGGGGCTCACCCGAGGTCTTCCCCACTACCCCAACTCCCCCCACCCCCAAATCCCTAGCCTTGACTTTGTAGCCCAGGGCTTTAGTTACCTCACGTCCCATAATCCTCCTCTCAGGTCTCAGAGATGGAGGGTGCTTTAATTATCAAAAGAATCCTACAATGTAAGCAGAAGTGGTAGGCATAACACAGCAGTTAAAGTGTGAGCCCTGGAGCCAGCATGCCATGCTCAGTTTGAACCTTGGCTCCATTACTTACTAGGTCTTGACTGAGCACGCCACTTCCCTGGACTTCAGTCCCCCCCTTTGTAACACAGAAGGTGTAATAACAGCTTCCTCACAAGGCTGTTGGGAAGACTAAAGTCAATGGGACACTTAGTACCCAGCACAGTGAGTGCCATTACTGTTCTCAACCCCACTTTACAGCTGTGGGAACTGAGTTTAGGGAAGATGAGTAACTTGCCTGAGGCTAGAAAGTGGGAGACCAGGGTCTAAAGCCTGCTTTGCTGTCTCCATTCTACTGTGACCCCTGACACCACAGGGTGGAAGTGGCTGTCCCGGCACTAGCCCCCCCCCCCCCCGCCCCATGTACCTGTGAGCTCCCACTTCCTGCTAAAAGCTGGATCATCTGCTGCATGAGCTGCTGCTGAGCACTAGAGGCCCCAGCTGGAGAAGAAGTGGCTGGTGGGGCTGGTGAGGAGGTGGGGGCTTCAGGCGCAGGCACTGAGTTGCTGCCTGCCGAGGGTGCGGGGGTCCGGGACATCCCAAAGGAGCCAAGGCTGCAAACAGGAGAGACCAAAAGGTGGGAGATGGCCTCTGAAAAAGGGATGGGCAGGTGAGATCTAGAAGGAAAGGCAGTTGAAGGAAACAGGAAAACAAACCCTGAGAGACACAATGGCTGCTCAGAGGGGCAGAGGGAGGGGTTGAGGGGAGAAGTAGCCAAACCTTGCTGCCCACCCGCCCCCCACCCTCACCTAGGTATCAGCCCGGGGGCCTCAGTCTGCAAGGTCTGCAAGCCCTGCTGGATCTGCAGCAGTGCCTGCATGGCACGGGGATTGGTAAGGATGGAGAGCGACTCCGGGTTCTGCATCTGGTGGGAAACAGAGAAAGGCAATGGGAGGTGGCAGGAGATGTGAGGCAGCCTGAACCCCAAGTCTGGAGCCAAGCTCTGTCCCCTCCCTTAAGTTCCACCCCTTGGGCTTCAGGGTCCAACTCCTGCCCTCAGCCTCTGTCCCCTCTATCCCACTCACCTGCTGCAGGAAGACTGGGAGCTGCAGGCGGAGCTGCTCCTGAAGCTGGGGGTTCCCCGCGAAGAGCGGCACATTCACCATCATCTGCCAGGGTCAAGGTAGGAGGAGAAGGCCTGGGCCTACCCACCCTAAGAATTCCCCCACAGCCTCAGTCTCCCTTGGCACCCCTACCACTGCAGGAAATCTAGCCAGCTTTTCCAAGGATCTCAAAGTGCCCTGAAGGCCTAAGTGGGACAGTGAGAGGAAATGGAACTATACTTTGGGCAATGATGAGTATCAGGAGCCAGGCTGCTCAGGAAATACGTCATGCCTGCCAGTTTCTTCCTTTCTACCTATGATCTTGCTTCCCCCTAGTAGTTGAACTAGAGTGGCAGGAGGGGCTGTTAGAAGTGTGTTGACAAGGACCACGTGTTTACCCGTCTGGCACTCACTGGGGCACTGTGTGCAGCATGCGAGTGGCTTTGGGAAAGGAGGGGCTACTCTGTCCCTTCTAGGAGCTCCCAGTGGGCCTGCCCAGCTATAATGAGTTCAGCCCATTTGTGCTACATCTGGGCCTGAGACCTCTTGCCTTGGATGACTCAGGGGCCTAGCAGGGGATTAGGTCTGGGAAGAGAGGCAGGACTGTGCCAGACACACGAGGAGCCCAGGGGCAGGGGACACATGCATGCTGAGCGGGTGACCCCCTCCACGGCTGTGGATGATGACAAGAACCAACATTCCCAAGAACACAGTGCCTGCAATGTGTCATGCCAAGTTCAAAGCACTTTATACGCATTATCTCACTTAATCCTCACAAGTCTATGTGGAACTATGGTTATTACCAGTTTACAGATGAGGAAACTAGGAGGTTAAACTACTTGCTTAACTTACACAGCTAGGAAGTCGTGAAGATTCAGATACAAACCCAGGCAGTCTAGCTCCAGACTGTTTTGACCACAAGGAACTGCCCCCAGTGGGACCCTCTGGGACTGGCTCGTACCTGAGCAGCAAAATCAGGGTTCTGGGCAAGCGTCTGCATCATGCTGCGCATATAGGGGGCGGAGATTACATTCTGCATCAGCTGGGGGTTCTCTGAGATCTGCTGGAGCAGGGCCTGCATTTCTGGGCTGTTGAACATCCCTAAGGCAAGGAGGAGAAGCAACCAAACAGGAGAAAAGGGGTCCAGATGGAAACCAGATGCCTCATGTCAATCTACCTTAGTTTAGATACCGAGTGGTTACAAAATTCAGAAAGGCAACAGTAACACGGGCGCCCAGATACTGGGGCACAGGTGCAAGTCTCTCCTGACTCCTGCTTTGGCCTGGCCCCTTTCCCAGCTACTCTGCTGAAAGCAAGTCAGGTGGAAACTGGGTCTCATTCATGCCGCTCTGGACTGTTGCTTCCACAAGCTCAGACAATGTCAGAACTGAAAAGGATGTGACTAAAAATCACCTAAGTCAATGGCTTTCGAACTTGTCTTGGCAGCAGAGACCCTTCCCTCAAACCCAATCTCATGTAAAACCCAAACGTGTCAATGAGCTGGAGCAGGAGGCCTGGAGCCTCTGCCCGTTTGTCCTTCCCCATCCTAGAGAAGGCCCAGAACCCCCAGGACTCAGAAGCATACTTTTAAAACTGTGGTCAGATTCAAGTCCCTTATTTTATAAATAAGGGAACTGAAGCACATAGAGGGGAAGGGGCTTTCTCAATCAAGATACCCCCAGGGTACAGAAAACTCAGGGCATCTCCTAAAGACACGCCCAGGGCCACAGGTACAGTCAGAGTCCAGATAAGTGGGGCACCCCAGGGTCATACAGTACATGACCTGCACCTGTGTGCATGGCAGCTCTGTGCCTCCCTCTTCCCCAGCCTCACGTCTGCCTGTCCCAGGTCTGCCCTGATTCCTCTCCCGCACCCCCACCCGCGGTCTGACCCATTTACCCTGGGTACTTCACCCCTGCTGAAAGAGCTCAGAAGGTGGGGCCTGGTTTATTCATGAGCCATTATTAGACCACTCCGAGGGACAGCAGGGCAGGGGCAGACAACCCTGAACCCTCTGAGGGGTGGAACTACTACCTCAGGCTGCGGAGGCCCCTCTGTGCCTTCCACAGTCTCACCTGTCTTTAATATTCTGGAACAGTAGGAACCCCATTCAGTCCTGGGCCAGAGGGAACGCCCTGGTGACCCCACTAAGCTCCTTCCACCCTAGGACATACCTGACCCCAGGCTAGCCGCATTGATCCCAAAGGGGTTCGAGACTGTCGGGTGCACCTGGCTGGTCCCCGATCCTCCGGTGCCCTCCCCACCGGACCCGGGGGCCTGGGAGGTGGGGGGCGAGGGGCTCCAGGGGTTAGGGAGGGGCTCTCGATTCTCAGTCCGCAGAGGCTGGGAAGACGAGCTGTCGGAGTTCCCGGCCAGGGAAGAGAAGGGATTGTTGCCAAACTGGGAGGAGGGAAAGGTTGTGGGTTAAGGACTGAAACAAATCGGGGACAAGGGCTATGCCCTTTCTTTCTCTCATCTAGCAGCCTCCCCTTCCCCAGGAAAGGGAGAGAGATCTAAGACCTTAGAAGTCCTCAGCTCAATTTTTAGCCCTGCAACGGGCAGCTCCTCCCAGATCCTGCAGGGTGGCAGCTCAATCGAGGGTGCTAATGACTGATAACTGAACCCCTCAGATAACCGGAAACTTCCCATCTGTCCTGGTGGCACTTAACATCTGGTCTCTCATCCCCTCTGTGTTCTGCGGCACCTTACACGCCATTCCTGGTGTGCGGAGAGAACTGCTCCTCAGCTGCAGAGACATGGGACTTCCCTTCGCACACTTGCTGACACTCAGCGCAGACTCGCCTCTTCCAACCACCTGAGCCCAATACTCACTCCCCAGAGGCCTCTCCCTCACAGCCTCGGTCTCCTCAATGGATTTTGTCCCTCAGGCGCACTACAACGGGGCACAGCCTGGGTGGCAGGTCCTCCCTAGGTCTTCTATCTCCTCCTTCCCCCATTCCCCAGCCGACCTCTTCAGAGAGGCTGCTGCAGCTAACAGTCCCCCTCAGCACCAGGTTCCCACTGTGTCACTCAGGATTACCTCAGGGACCCATCATATGGTATGCTGCCCAAGGGAGCACCCGAACCTCCTCCTTCTGGACCCACCAGCACCCAGAGAAGAGCCCTGTCCAAAAGGTGTGCTTGCTGGGGAAGTCCCGGACCCCATTCTCCTCACCCAGCCCCTCTCTCCTGAATTCCTGGGCAGTCCTGACCTAAGCAGGTCTCTGAGAAGCTCAGTCCCTCCCCATCGTGTGATTTCACTCACATCCAGTTACTTTTACTGTTGATTTAAAGTGGGTCATGTGCCCTGGCCAGGCAGCTCAGTTGGTTAGAGTGTCATCCCCACATGCTGAGGTTGCGGGTTCAGTCCCCAGTCAGGGCACATACAAGAATCAACAATGAATGCATAAATAAGAGGAATAACAAATCGATGTTTCTCTCTCTCTCTCTCTCTCTCTAAATTCAATAAATGAAAAAACGAACAAGTTGGCCATCGGGACCAGGGCTGCCCAAGGGCTGTCCTGCTCTAGCTGTGGCTCCTTCACCACGCCAGATGCCCGTTTACGTGACAGGGCTTGCCGGCCAGAGTTTGTGCGTCATGGTGTCAGTCTCCATCCCTGTTTGAGATTTCCTGTTCTGGTAACTGGCCTGGCACCCAAGCCCACCTGGTTCTGGGCCCTACCTTGTTCTTTGTGGTACACCCTAAGGACCGAATCTCTTTCCCTGAACTCCCTACCGTGACAATAGGTGCCATTTACTCAACATATACTATGTGCCTGCTACGCTCACTGTGATGTTTACAGCATGTATGACAGTTCTCCAAGTGCGGTCCTAGGACCCCTGTGAGGTTCAAAACTATGTTTATAATTCTAAGACATTATTTGTTTTTTCCACTTTCACTTTCTCAGGAGTATTGAGTGCAGTTTTCCACAGGCCACAAACTATGGCAGACTGAATGCAGAAGCAGATCTGAGACTCCAGCTGTCTTGTAGGCAGACATTAAAGAGATCCACAGAAATGTAAAACAAGGCCACTCTTTCCTCTAAAGTTTTGTTTTGGGAAACAAAGTTATTTTCAAAAGAATGTGTTATTTATGTCAATGTATAATGAATTTATTGTTATTTTTAAATGAATTAATAAATATTTTTTTAATTTCTTAGTTTTAACTTCAGATATAGTGGATATCAATAGATCTAACCCACAAAAGCAAAAGCTTTTTGGGATCCTCAATAATTTTCAAGGGTATAAAGGGGCCCTAAGACCTAAATGACTGAGAACCACCACTATAATATATCGGCTCCATTTTGAAAATGAGGAAGCTCAGGCTTTAGAAAGGTTAGGAAACACACTTAAAATCACATTGCTAGAAGATGGTGGGGCAGGTCTGTTGATGCCAAATGCTACGTTCTTTAGCTAAAGCAGCGGCTCTCACACCTTAGTGTGCCTCAGAACTAGCTGATGCGCTTATTGTAAGCCTCTCTCCACTGCTTGATTTTTTTTAAGTAGGTGAAAGCATTACTTTGATATACATTTTAAATTAAATACTTAAATAAAATTTAAGAAAAAACAAACAAATCCCTTCAAAAAGTTGTACTTGATCCCTACAAGCATTTTCTAATATTTGAAAGCGTAATCCCCAGAACAACCAAGACGTTAAAGGGTAGGTGGGGCGCTCACTGCACTAGACTCCCCGACGTAAGTGAGACAACGTGGTGCCACTGCAGGGACAGAAAACCAGGCCAGTGGGCCTGGGTCAGGTCAGAAAGACACTCATTTGTGAAGACCTGGTGCAGGACAGAGCAGTGTGAAGGAGGAATCCATTGGGACATCACGGGCCACTCAGAATACGGTATTTTTTCTCTTCCAAAAGTTAAAAATAACGCGAGATCTCACCTCCCACCTGAGCACTGGTTGGGGGGTGTGTTCCGTTTGTGAAAACCCATCAAGTTGCACATTTATGTGCACTTTTCTATCACTGTATATTACCCTTCAATAAAACATTTTTTAAATGCTTAAAAAGTATAAGGGGACTAAATGGTAAGGGGAAAAAATACAATAAAGATTGAAAACGTTGAGCCCTGGCTGGTGTGGCTCAGTGGATTGAGTGCCGGCCTGCACACCAGGGGGCGCTGGTTCAGTCCCCGGTCAGGGCACAGGCCTGGGTTGCGGGCCGGTCCCGGGTGCGGGGTGCAGGGGTGCACGGCGGGGCAGCCACACGTTGATGTTTCTCTCCCTTTCTTTCTCCCTCCCTTCTCCTCTCTCTAAAAACAAATAAAAATAAAATCTTACAAAAAAAAGATTAAGAATGTTTAAAAAGCAAGTTTAAGCTTATATGAACAACATGACACTACTCCTACAAGGCTGAAAAATATGCAGAACAAAACTATAGATTATTTATGGACACCTACACAGGCAGTAAGAGAACCAAAACGACAAGCACCAACTTCAGGGCGCCAGTTAGCTCTGGAGAAGGAAAGAAAGCCCTAGGGTGGGGGAGGGCCAAGCGAAGGCTGCTATTCTATCTGTAATGTCTTATTTGCAAATATGAAATATGTCCAGGAAAATATGCAAAATATTAACAATATTCTTCAACTTGGGATAGAAAAGAGGTGACTGGAAGAAAAGAGAGGGATCCCTTATGCATAATTTATTGAGCTTCTATTCCCTTCCACACTTTTAAAATACCCTTTTAGTTTACTTTATTTACATTTTAATTTTTGAAACATGTAACTGTGTAATGTATTTAATGCAAAAATTAACCTTTAAAAAAAGAATCAAAAAAGGCACTGAAACTATATATGGCAACATGTTAGGGCAACTTAGATACAAAAGAATGCTCTGTTTTATATCTATATTCCTTGTATACTTGGAAAGAGTTCATAAAGCATTTTTAAAAGTACATACTCCCAGAGGCTGAATCCAGAGACTGAGTCAATAAGTAGCTCAAAGGTGGGGCCCAGGAATCTCATCACTAGCAAGCCTTGGGTGATCTGTGGACCACACCTGAGACACTGCTGGGATCAGCTACTTGACCCCAGGCCTGCCCCACCACCTCTGAGCTCCTGGTGCAATAAGTTTGTAAGGGCGACATCAAATCCCTTGGACTCCACACCTCATCCACTTTCCTGGGGAACTCTGCTACCATCTGCCTTAGTGCCTTAGTCCCGTGACAAGTGGGACGGTCCCTGGCTATGCATTGTGAGAACCATTTTGAGGCCAAGGCCCACCCTCAGGGGGAGGGGGTGGGGCTGGGGAAGGAAAGAGGAGCAGACAGCACCCCAGGCTCGCCTGGGTCTGGAGGTAGGGAATCTCGGGCCCAGACAGCCGCGCCTACTGCCCCTGCCCCAGGCCCCACCTGTTCCCGAGCAGCACTGAACATTGGCTCCTGGATGTCTGTGTACATGCGGCGGAGGGCGTTATACCCTCCCGGGATGCTCTCCAAGTTGCTGAGGGCCCGGTCCTGATTCCGCATCATCTCCTGCATCATGGCTGGATTCCGAGCAAGCTCCATTGTCTGGTGGAGAAGGGAGAGAGAAAGAATGGGCCCTGGAACCAGGGGAACACCAAGTCTGGCAGAGGGTGGGCCCGAGGGGAGGCCTGAGTCAGGACCAGGGTCCACAGCCCACGATCTGCCCCACAGTGGTGGAGAGGAGGGTAAACTAGACTTCCTTCCTGTACTTTCGTCTTGGCTCCGACCCTGCTTCCCTGTGGGCTCATTCTGGTTGGCTTTTTCTAGTGAGGTACTATGATCCCAGAAGCAGTGAGGGCAACAGCTTCCCTTGCTCAGGTTCAGGGGGTCCAGAGAAGTGTGGGTGATCGGGGAACACAAGAAGATTGAGTAAGAATGAACATGAGAAAGGAGAGGAGGCAGAAGAGGAAATTAACATTTACTGAGCACCTACTACATACAGGCACTGGATTCAGTAATTTACAGAATTCAAATAACTTAACCCCCACAATAATAGTCTAAGGTAGGTATCTCTGTCCCTATTTTGCAGATGAGGAAAATAGGCTCAGACTCACTGCCTGGAGATAGTTGGTGGCAGGGCCAGGTTTCAAGCCCAGGTTGGTCTGTTTGACCAACACCATCCCGTGCTTTCTGGAAAACGACAAGCTGGGACAATGCTACCAACACCCTCTAACCCCCCAGGTCTTTCGCCTAAATTTGAGAAACATAAGGGGACTTTCTCTTTAGAGTCAAGGGCTGACTCTCAATAAGAGGAGCCCTGTGTCAACTTCAGGGGACAGCAGTGCATGATAGAGAAAATGAGTATGGCTACTTCTCATTCCCATCCACGCCTTCACTGTCCTTCTCCCCAAATTTGCTCCACACTTGCCTCTTCTTAAATACCCTTATGTCCTAAGACACAACTCCGATCTTATTCCATAATCCAGGTGTTCAATAAGTATTTACTGAGTGACTCTATACCACGCAACAGTCTAGACAGTGAACAAAAGAACTGCAAATCCTTGCCCTAATGGAACTTATCTTCTGCTGAGCCCAGCACTGATGTCCACAGGTCTGCTGAGGCTGTCTTTCCTCATCCCCTGGTGGACTGGCCCATGAGATGGAGCTCCCAAGACACACACAGAACTTCCTCCTGGCCCTGCCCAGCCACAATGCTCCCCAACACCCACTATCTTTTACTGCCGTGTCTCTGTACTCACTATCCCTCAGTCCTAAACATTCCTTTTTTCCTTCTTCTTCCTTCTTCCTCCCTTGGGTCTCAGCTTGGGTGTTTTCCCTGTAGGAAGCCTCCTTGGAGCCCCAGGGTAGGGTCAAGACTATTCTCTGTGCTGCTGGGGAATTCTGTGACTATCTCTACGACAGTTCCGACCACACTGTATTATAACGGCCTGCCTTCTTATCCCATTTCCCTTCAACATAAGGAGTTTCTGGAAAGCTAGGCCTATGTCTTTTCATCACTATGTATCCCAAATGTGCAAAACATGGCTGCTAAACAAACAGATGAGCAAATCGAGGTAGGACAAGGTAAAGAAAGGCCAGGCAGGCATGGCTGGGTGCCAGGTGCCTTCTACACTCTTGCCCCAACCTCTCTCACACCCACCTGCCTCATGAGCTCAGGGTTGTTGAGCATGTGGCTGATCTCAGGGTTCCGCTCCATCAGCTGCTGCATCTGGGGATTGGCCATGATCATGTGGCGCATCAGGTCAGGGTTAGACATCATGTCTTGGACCAGTGGGTTCTCCATGATCTGTGACAGCATCTCGGGATTGGACATCAGCTGCCTCTGCATCTGTTGCTGCAGCTCCATGAAGTTGGCGGAGCCCAGACCCAGGCTGCCCAGGCCTAGGATGCCCCCAAAGCCAGCTGCGGGGAGGGGGCAGAGTCACAGTCTGCGCAGGAGCCCTTCCCCACCTGGTCAGAGCCACTGAGTTCAGGTCTCCAGGATGGGCCCCCTGTGCTTCTTGCATTTCCCTTTTCCAGTCACTCCCGCAGCCCCAGCCCTGATCCACTGCTGGCAGAGATGTCAGCCTGCTAGACTGAGCCCTCTTTGGTGGCAGAGGCTGGGAGCAGGGCACAGTCCTGAGCACAGAGAGGGCAACCACTGATGCCCTGTTGAATGGGTACATCAATATTCCCCACCTGGCCACTTCTGTCTTCACCCAGGGATCCCAGTATCTCCAGCCCCATCTCTCCCCTCACTCTAACATTCGCCCATGCTCCCCTTATCTGGGAAGCTCTATGTCCAGGGGTCCTCTATCCCCATCAGACTATGAGTGGGAACCATGTTTCTCCCTTCTCTTGGCTCTCCACCAATCCCCAGTCCCAAACAGGACAGTGCCCTTCTCCCTAAGGGCTTACAGAGTATGGATGCAGTAGCATTGGGAGGGCCCTCCCCAGCCCCTGGGGAGGGACCCCCCCCACTGCTCCTCCGGCTTCCACTGCCAGCATCCGAAGCGGCACTGCCAGAGGTGGAGGGCTGGGCAGGAGTGGCAGGTGAAGCAGGCATGGTAGAGGGCGCTGAGGCAGGGTCTGGAGTGGAGGGGGAAGAAGCAGTGGCAGCAGCTGGATCTTGCGCCCTGAGGACAGAGAGAGAAAATCCTAGTTTACGTGAACTCAAGAGGGGAGATAACCATCTCTGTGTTTGCTGTGCAGCTACTGCCCCAACCCAGGCCACATCCTAAGCAACACTGAAGCTGGGGCCGGGTGATGCTAGAGGGTAGTCAGAAGACCAGACACAGGAAGGAGGAGCTAGTATCATCTGTCCTCAGGGCATTCTGGGAGATGTATGCCAGGATCCCTTCCCCTGCAGGTGAGGATAATAAGCCTGCTTGGCAACCCATCCAAGAGCCACCTTCCTGGGCCTTGGCGTAGGCCTTCTAGGCACAGGTGAGTGATGGGTTAGGAAGTATCAGATGGGGAAAAGTGATCTAATCAGAAGCTGGGCCTGCTCCTCTCCTAAACTTACTTCTGAGGGGTCTTGATGACCAGATGGACAGTGAGCCCATCTTTGATCCCATGCTGGTTCAGTGTGTCCCCATCCTTGAGGATCTTGCCTGCGAAGATCAGGACCAGCTGATCCTGCTGAGCCTTAAACCTCCGGGAGATTTCCTCTTTGAACTGTGATCAAGAGGCAGAGGTCACTGCAAAGGTTGCCTGGACTCCATCCACCAGGGACCCTTCTTCGGGAGCATTGGCATTCTTTTGCTCCCATCTCTAGTTGTGGGAAATCCTTTCTACAGTCTTGACTCCATTCCCCCCAGCTGCAATAAGCAGCTCCTTTCTTAATCAAGGAGATGGACCAGTGAGAGGCTCTTCTTTCAACTCTCCTCCAGGGTCTCCCACCCCAGGAAGCCCTTGCTGCCATCTGTCCCTCCCTCTTCAGTCCCTCTGCCCAGTTCCCTGCAAGGGTCCTGCCTGGGCAGCACTCTCCACCTCAGCTCCTACAAGAGCCTTGGACCCAGGCCCTGTCTCCCTCAGCCTCCTCTTCTCAGACCCCAAGTTTCTCTCCCGTCTTTATTCCCAGTCTGCTTGTAACCACCACAACACAGAGGTCCCAGTTACTTATAATGGCACTAATTATTTGAGTTAAGAATCTAAGCCTCATGAGATACACATTAATTATTTCCATTTTAAAGATGAGAAAAAAAGAGGATCGGAGTGGTTAGGCAACTTGCCACCGTGGACTGGACTCACACACCAAAGGCCAGGCTCTTAACCAAAACACTGCCTCTCAACTGGAACTGATTTCAAGTCCAACTTTGCAGGGAAACAGATTTAGATTCTGGATGTAATCATTTAATAAAATTGGGGCCGAGGAGGCGGGCAGTGATAATACTAAAATCTGGTTTGGGAAATTAAACTCCCAAATCTATCACCCCTCCCCAAGTCAAACCAAACCAAACACACACCCCAAGTAAAAATAGTGCACTTGCTAAGCAAAGGCAGCTTCCAGATTCGCCTTTCCAACCAGAAGGCCTATCTTAAGCCCCGCCTTTGTGAAATTCTGGAGCAGCCACACGGGGGTGGCGAATACAGGCAATATTCAATACGATTTTACCGAACATCTGCACACTGTGTAAATCCCAGAGGGGCTGAGAACCAGACGGAACCCCCTGAACTTGAAAACAAGGACCTAGGCAGAGAGAAATCCTCCCCATAACGCCCGGTGGCAGGGCAAACTGGCCGCTCTCCCAGGCGCACAGTAGGCGCCGCGAGCTCTCCGCTGCACCCCCCGCCCGCTCCCGGGCTCAATACCTTGCCGTACCCCCATTCAGCCTCCAAGCCTCGAACCCCAACCGGTAACCGGGGCGCACACTCCCCTCCAAATCCAGGGTCCTTCCCCTTTCCCTGCGCAAAGTGGCCCCACCCCACTCTCCACCACGCCCCCAGGCCAGGCCACAGGGCAAACCCCGGCCTCCTTTCCCCAACACGCGCCAAGCTCCCCCAGATTACCCTCGCAGAACGCCCCCTACCCGCCTTTCCTTCCTTCCCGCTCCTCCGAGTGCCTGCTGGGCCCCCACCCTCCTCTCCCAGGCCCTCCTGTACTCCCGACCGTCCAGAACCACCCCCTCTTCGCGGACCCCACCCCCCGCCCCCCCACCACCACCGAACTACCTCCTTGACCGAGGCTCGATCGCAGATCACAATTTCCTCCTTGTCTTTGGGGGTCTTCACGGTGACCCGAATGGGGGGCCTCGTCTCGGCCCCGCTCGGCTCCGCCATGCCGCCACCGCCGCCCGGCCGCCCGCCAGCCCGACCCGGCTCCTCCTCCTCCCCGCCCGCCCCACTGACCCTACTCTGCTCGGGTGCCTCCAACACTCTCCTCTCCCCTCCCCACCCCTACCCTCCCCTCTCCTCCCCCAGACTTCGCCACCCGCTTTGAACCAGCCGCAACCACAGCGCCCCGGGCGGACTGGGGGGGCCACTGCAGCGGAGTCCGCCCAGGGCTGAGCCCCAGGTCCAGCAGGGGGACAGAACCTCGCAGGGCTACGGCCCCTGGGGGGACTCGGGGCGGGGGCGGCGTGTCGGTCAGTGGTGGGGCGGGGGCGAGCTCCGTGCGGGAGACCAAGGCCCACCCGAGAGGGCCCTGAGCGGAGCCGAGGTCCCCTCCGGCCTAAAGCTGCCCCTGCCCCCTCCTCGGGTCATTCCCACTGCGGGACAAAGGACTCTCTGTGTCGCCGCTTTCTCTCCGTTCCCTGAGATAGCTGGTCCAAAACCTTTTCCAGGCCTGGGGCCTCTGCCGACTTGGAGGTTGAATTTTCCCACTTCTGGACGTCCACCTAAAATTTCATCTCTAGGATTGACTTCACTCCCCCGAGGGTTATAGCCTGAATGAACTCCACGAAGTACGGTTCCAGAGCCCTGGGTTTTGCCTGCGTGGCCTTCCCGAGCCTTGGTTTCCTCAACAGCATCTATTCCATCACACGGAATTGCACATAATGTAGAAAATTGCTTTGAAAATAACCAAAGGGGTGTCTGACAAATACAGAATTTTTTTTTAATCACTGAATCGTGGATTGGTAAACGGACATGATAACTTTTCCCTCCCCGAAGAAACTGAATGTTCTTCCAATCCTTTTATTCCGCTCCCCGCGCCACCCTGCCGCAACTGCTTGGTCTGAGCGGAAAGGCGAACTGTAGTAGCCAGGTGCCTCGCTAGGCCTCAAGGAACTACAATTCCCAGGGGCCCCCATGTGGGGGCGGGGTTGAGTCAGGACCACAAAGCCAGGCCGGGGAAACTACAACTCCCAGAAAGCGCCGGAGCTGGGCGGTACCGGAAGCTGCAGGCGGAGCGAGACAGGAGGCAGGTCGAGGGTCTGGGCGGAAAAGCCCCGGGTTAGGACCGCAGGCATGCTGCGTCCCAAGGCTTTGACCCAGGTGCTGAGCCAAGCCAACACTGGAGGTGTCCAGAGCACCCTGTGAGTTCGGACCGAGGACCCGAGCGGCGAGCACAGGAGTGGGGCAGCGCGCGGCTCCCTGAGGGAGGGGTCCGGGAAGTGGGGAGGCAGCCGCTGGGGCTACCGGCGTAGAGGGCCGCTCTGGAAAAGGGAAATTGACGAGCTGGTTGCTAGGGTCACGTTCCAGGACACACTCAGCCCAGACCCTTGCTTTCTAGAAGCGTCATTGGTGGGAACCCAAGCCTTTTTCTCCCCATGCTGTGCACGTCACTATCCCTCCCTGTCCCTCGCCAGGCTGCTGAATAACGAGGGATCTCTGCTGGCCTACTCTGGTTACGGGGACACCGACGCCCGGGTCACCGCAGCCATCGCCAGTAACATCTGGGCCGCTTACGACCGAAACGGGAACCAAGCGTTTAATGAAGACAATCTCAAATTCATCCTAATGGACTGCATGGTATGGAGAGAGGAGCCACTTCCTCTGACCCCTAAGGGGATCCCCAGGGGGTGAACTGTGCCCCGTCCTGGATGGTTGGGATCTGTGAAAGATTGCTAAGAGTTGGCCCCCGGCAGCATTTATAATAGGCAGGACCTTGTGCATCAAGTGGTGGTGAGGAAGCGGCCCTAGACCCGGTATCTGCCTGGGGTTCTGGTCTCAGCCAGCCACTTACCATCTGCGGAAACGCCTAAGTCATTCAGCCTCTCTGAGCTGCCTTACCCGAGCTCAAGGCGAAAACAGTACCCCCTCCCCGCCACACACTGCGTTGTGAAGATCAAATGGGACAGGATAGGAAGTGCAGAGTGGGGTGCGCACTAAGTGTTGGCACCCCAGATCCACTGACACAATCGTGACAGTGCAGACCCTTTTCTAATTCCTCCATTTTACAGAGAAAGATTAGGTCCAGGAAGGGGAAGTTACCATCAGGGTATGAACTTCTTGGGAACAGAAACAAAATGACCTTTGTTCATTCAACATTTAGGTCTCTGCGGTGTCCTCAGGACTGCGGGGAAGTAGCAAACAGAGCAGACAAAAACCGCAGACCTAATGAAGTTTACAGTTTACATGGTTTAAAATAAATAAGATATGTCTGTTTTGTTAACTAAGTTTGTAAATAAGTTTTGTACAACATGTAAGTTTAAAACGTAGTACATTAGGTGTTGAAAACACTATGGAGAACAGTGAAGTAAGGAAGTGAGATAAAGGGGGCATGTTCCAGGGAAATCTCACTGAAAAGTTGATATTTCATCACAGATTTGAAGAAAGTTGGCAAGCCATGTGGCTGTCTAGGGGAAAAGCATTTTTTGGTATAGAGAGCACCAAGCAAAGGCCCTGAAGCCAGATGGAGCCTGTTCGATGAGCCACAAGATTGCTGTCGGTAGAGTGGCGTGAGAATGGGAGAGGTCGTCGGGAGATGAGTCTGCAGAGGCAGGGGGTTCGGCACTGCCTTCCCAGCGTGCGCTGGGTGCCTAGTGAAAGTTTCCTGAACCAAATTGAAAAGGCCCCAAGAGTGAAGGATTTCCACTGTAACTCGGCTACCTGTCACTTTCCCACCCTCTGCCCAACCAAGGGTGCACTTCAGTTCAACTAATGACTCCTGCCGGGAACCTGGCCTGGTCCTGTGGGGCAGTAGCTTTCAAACATCTGACGACAACTCAGCTGTAGGAGATACGTTTTCAGTCAGAGCCCAGGACACACACACTCACCAAAACGAGCTTCGTGAAGCAGCACTAACCTTACGACATGCAATGCACTTCATTTCTTTTCTTTGTTTTTTCTTTTAATATTGATCAACCTTCTTAACTGATCGAACCCTGAGGATCAAACCTCAGTTTGAAAAATACTGCCATGGGAAAAGAGAAGTGTAAGTTGGGTTACTGCTCTCAAGCCCTTCACAGTGGCTTTGGGGTAAACCCATGAGGACAGCCCTTTGCGGGTGCAAAGCCCCTTCCTGTGTCTGACACCCTCCCAGCTGGGGTGAGGTTTGGGCTGCAGAAAGAGAAGCTGAGTTTCTGGGAGGTTGTTTTCCAGGGTAACTTGGTTAGTAGGTAGCTGTGCTGAGGCTGGAATCGGGGCATAGGATCCCACGTCCAGGGCTGTGGCCATAGCCCCAGCCCCCCACCCCCAGTTGAAGCTCCAGCCATGCCCAGGGCATGGAAGGAAGATACGGTCTCTCTCAAGAGGATCGCTTGAAGAAAGAGGGGCTGAGGGCGCCAAGCAGAACATCCCATCCCGTGATATCACCCCACCAGGAGGGCCGTGTTGCCATCACTCGAGTGGCCAACCTGCTGCTGTGCATGTATGCCAAGGAGACTGTTGGCTTCGGAATGCTCAAGGCAAAGGTGTGTATGTACCCGTCCCTCTGCAACCCCAGGCCCAGCCTTTGTGCTTCCTCACTGTGTCCTCTCCCATCCCCACCACCTTCCTGGAGTCCTTATGTCGGTCAGTCCACAGCTGGGGGGCCAGGAGCTGGGTGCTCAGCATTGGGTGTCCACCTGGATTTGGGACCCCTCTCATGGCAGGCCACGTGTGGCCCTGATTTCTCCTCCCCTCTCGCAGGCCCAGGCCTTGGTGCAGTACCTGGAGGAGCCCCTTACCCAAGTAGCAGCATCGTAATGGACATTGGTGGAAGCAGGGGGTCAGATGAGAGAGATGACCATTTGGAGGGGCAAGGCCCCCTGAGAAAACCTTCCTAGACTGTGGGGGGAGGGTGGGACTTTGTTTTTTTTCCAAGAATAAATTTTACTTCTGTCTTATGTCTTGGCTGCTTTCTTGGCTGGGAGGAATCAGGAGATGGGGAGGAGCAAGCATAGCTTACAGGGTTCTTCATGTCCTGCAAGGGCAGTTTCCACCTGCTTCTCCATCAGGACCTCAGCCAGCCAAATGGCTCTGGGCAGTGGTGCCTGGGCTTCTTGGACTCTCCAGTGGTGTGGCCTCACTTGGCCCCCACCACTCAGAACACGAATTTTACTTACCTGGTTGACAAAACCTTGGAAGTAAGCTCCCAGGAGCAGGAGGTTAATGGGGGTCATGTTGGACAAAAATAATATGGGGCTTGGGAGTTCATTGTCCTTCAGTCCTGACTTTGGTACAGTGCCTTTTCTACTCTTTGGGCTGGGAAGGACCAGCCCTTCCTCTTCTCCCAGGCACTCACATGCTTACTCAGACCTCCAGGTTCTAAAGCCCTTTGTGGACAGGATGGCTCCGCTGTGAGGCCTCAGGTCCAGCACCGTGATCTGAAGAGACCTCTCAGAAGCCTTCACCTCCAGATCCTGCCCCTATACTCAGACCCCTTATCCCATCTGGCTGGTTCTGCCCCAGCTCTCCCCCTACCCAGTGTCCTGAAGAGCAGGTCTGAGCAGGAAGCTACTAGCCCCTTGCCCAGTGCGGTAGGAAGGGACCCATCCTAGGAAAGTAGGTAGGTTGCAAGTTCCAGCTCCACCCAGGGTAAGAAACCTGCCCCTCCCAGGCCCTGGGCAGTCAGGGAGGGGTAGAAATTGCTGTACCCAGGGTGACTGCCATCCTGTCAACCCTTCCTCAGGTACCTCCAGTTACCCCCAACCAGAGGCTCTACAGGAAAAGCAGAAGGCCAGGTAGATTTGTTCCCTGAGGGACTGATTCTCACTGGCAGCAGAGCCTCTTAGCGAGAGGTCCCAGGAGCCTAGCAAAATATACTTAGTCCTCAGCTGGCTCTCTGAAGACCCTGTCCCTGCTGCCCCCACTGTCACCCTGTAGAGCCTGCTCGCCTGTTGCGGGAGCCCAAGCTGAGAGCAGACACCCAACCTGTCTAACCTGTCTGACGTCATTGTCTCCACCCACCTGGGCCCCAGGTCTCTAGCTGCCCCGCTCTTCCTGTTCCGTCCTCAGCTTCCTTACAACACCCCTACCTGCCAGAGCTGAGCCTCCTCAGGCCTTGTCTAACCTTAAGTGAGCCCTCAATTCCTCTGGTTGCAGAAGTTTCTTTACCCCCAATGAGAGAAGGGGTGGATCCAGGTCTCTTAAGAGCTGGGAGTTGAGGGCACTAAGCCAGCGCATAGACCCGGCACCTCTGTCTCTGAAGACACTTGCACCTTCCATGTGGAGCCAAGATGGGGAATGGAACTGAGGAAGATTATAACTTTGTCTTCAAGGGTAAGTTGGAGTTCATAAAGAGGGAGCCTGGCAGAGACCCAGAAAGAGACCGGCAGAGCTAGCCCCTCCTGCTTTGTTGTTGTTTATCTCTTACTAGGACCCCCCAGGGCTCATTGTTCCTTTGTGTAAGAAAGAACGCTGCAATGCTGGGGGAGGGTCTGGTTACTGGAGCGAAGGCCAGAATGTTCTACCTTTGTAAACAATGGCTCTGCTCTCTCTCTAATAGCACGGAGTTAGGCTCCTATGCCCTGCTCCTAAAGGAAGGCCAAATCCCTAGGAATAGTCAGCCGCAGCAGCATGAGACATAGAGGTCAGACTTCCGAGAGGGCTTCCCTCCTGGGAGGAGGGGGAAACAGGCAGATTTAAGAGAAAGAGAGGCATCTTTCTGGGCAGGTGCACAGAAGAGGAAAGACGAGAGGCCTGTCCTGTCGTAGGGCTGGGTGAAGACAAGGAAGATGTAACGAATTGGGAGCAGGGTCTGTCAGGACTCAGAGGACTCCTAGGGCCATGGCCTTCTGTCTGTCCCTTGTCAGGCAGAGATCCCTTGGGCCCAAATACCAGGCACTGGGTTCAACCTGGCTGTCTCTGGAAGTGTGCACATATCTTTCCTGCTCTTTATTCTAAGCCCCCATGTTTGACCCCCTTTGTGTTCCCCACCCCCATACTACCCTCACCTCCACACCTTCTTCAGGGCAGGTTGGACTGGCAGAGCTCTGAGTCCCCGTCCAGCCACCCCACCCCACTGCCTCTCCCAGCCTGAGCCCCACCCTCACTTAGGGGAACCTGTATCCTCAACATCTTTCCCAGGAAGAGGAGACTGGGTAAGAGCTAGCAATACTGGAGCAATAATACTACTAGTAACTGCCATTTACTGAGCTCACTATGTGCCAACCACTAGCTGATTAATCCCCATAACAACCCCAGAAAGTTATCTTTCACTTTGAGAGTGTAGTGTTCAGGAGCCAGACAGAGTTCAGATCTTAGCCCCACCACTTACTCCTTATTGCAGGTTGGGATCTGCAGAAGCAGACCCTCAGAAGTTTGGGGTGCGAGATGTTTATTATGTATCAACTACAGTGAAAGGAAGGGGGAGGAAACCGGACTGGGCAGAGAGAGAAGTTAAATTTCAAGACAGGATCACCAAACCTTGGCCGAAGGTGGGGAGCTCTGTGGTACCATACCTTGCTTGGGCAATGGATGCAGACTGCCCAGGAGAGGCATGACCTCAGGTGAGGCTGCTCTCTGGGCCCGAGGCAGGTGTGGAAGGAGCAGATAGCTGGAGGCTGTTTGCTGACTGCATTCCCTGTAGCTGGGGCAAGTTCTTTCTGGAAGGCCCACCTGGGCAGCACACCTGTGTTTACCACACTAGCTGTGTTCTCTGCTCAAGGTATTTAACCCCCCAAGAGCCTCCTTTCTTCCTCTGTAAAACTGTGATGATGATGATGATGATAGCACACGCCTCCTGGCACTGTTGTGAGGACTGAGCACGTGAATATGTGTAAAGGCTTTAGGACAGTGCCGGGCACTTTGTAGGCACTCCATAAACTTTAACAATTAGTATCTCCATTTCTCAGATGAGGATGAGAAACAAAGTAGCGCACAAAAGGTAACAATGTCAGCACAAACCCAAGTCTGTCTGACTCCAAAGCCCTCATCTGGAGCACCTCTAGGGCTGAGGGTAGGGCTAGGCGCCCATCCACTGGGCGCACTGAGTGCAGACTGGGTCCCCAGTAGCGGGGAGGCAGGAACACACACACGTCCTCTGGCCGCACGCACCCACGCTGCTCCCAGATCTTTCCTACCCTCCACAAATAAGGAATCTTTAAAGTTGGAGGGGGCTTTTTTAGATTTCATAAATAAGGAAATTGAGATTCAGGAAAGGTCAACCGCTTGTTTGAGATCACGTAGCTAGTCAGCGGTTGGGTGGGGACCAGAGCCCCAAGAGTACTCCGCTCACAGCCCTTGGGTGCCAGCCCACCTTCCTAACACGCTGTGGGCAGCCTCCTCTGATCCTGGGTGCTCAGCTTAGTGCCTCTGCGATTTGTGAGTCTTACTCACATCAGCCTCCTACATTCTGCCCCAGCCCCTAGCTGCTCACCCAGGGTGGGTAGGGTGGGGCCCCAGACAGAGCCCTCCAGTTTGAAGGCTCTGCAGGGCCCTTCTGGTGGATCCTGGTCCCTGAAAACCTGAAGGTAAAGCGCTGGACTCCCAGCCACAGTCATGAGAGTAAGTTTTGCATGTGTGCTCTATCCCGAGCAATGTCTCATTTACTTCTGACAATAACCCATAAGGCAGGTACTATTGTTACTCCCATTTTTTGTACAAAAAAGGTCTGAGAGGCCAATAACTTGCTGAAGGATACACACGGGGGGGCCCAACACCCAGCCCCATGCAAGAATGACCCTCTTTGGGGACAAATGGGTCCTACCTTCTTGCACAGACGTACCATCGCCAAACTTTCCTCACTCACGCTCACACTCACACCTCTGCTCCCTTGCAAAGACACACACCACCCCTCCCACTTGTCCTCCCAACTCATATACGTAGTGACACGCGCAAGTGCTCACACTCCCTACCCCAGGAGTGTGCACCCTCCCCCAGGCCTCCTACCATCTCTGTCCACATTCACACCCTGCCAACCTCTCCCCATGGTCCCTGAGCACCAACACCTATGAACAGCCCACAGATGTCACCCATCACCAGATCTGTAGGCTAACTCTACAGGCTTGTCTCATCAGACCAGGCCTGGAACCCTTAAAGCCCCTTAGCTGGGTGCAGCTTTTGGCCCTTCTGCCTCGAAGGGACGTGATGTGTACAGTGGCAGATCCCAGTCTCTGCCATGAGCCTGGGCTCCCTCCTCAGTTTCTGAGCTCAGCTCTCCTTTGCTGATGGGCAGACCCTCCAAGCTCAGGTGGGTTTGGGGCTGCTCTGCCCAGCTCAGCCCTTCTCTCTCCACTCCTCCAGTGGTGCTGATTGGAGAGTCAGGCGTGGGAAAGACCAATCTGCTGTCCCGATTCACACGCAATGAATTCAGCCATGACAGCCGCACCACAATCGGGGTTGAGTTCTCCACCCGCACTGTCATGCTGGGCACCGCTGCTGTCAAGGCTCAGATCTGGGACACGGCTGGCCTGGAGCGATACCGAGCCATCACCTCAGCGTGAGCCCGGGGCTGGGGGTTGCTGTGGTGTGGGGGTGCTGGGGAAGTCAGGGAAACTTCTGGAGGAGAAAAGGAGGGTGCGGAGGAGGCAGGGGCACTCAGCAGTATGCTCCCTGGTGGGATCACCAGACTCCATGGCCAGGTTGAGGAGACACAGTACTGGGAGCCACACACAATCTGAGACAGGATGTAGTGACACTGACCACCAGGACTAAAGCCACATGTCACTACCACCACTTCCTACGCCTTTGCTGTATGCCCAGGAAGGTACAGGCACCTCACATTAGGCACTTTATGCAATCCCCAAGGCACCATAGGGCCACAGTGCTGTCCTCTATCCCTGTTAAACACCAACTTGAGGCTTAAGCACGTGAAATCAAGGTGGAGCTGGGGGGGCAGCAGGCTCCAGGGACTGTGAGCGCCCCTTGCTCCTGCACAGCGCTTTGTGCTTGGCAACCTCCCCTGTCTAACAAGCTGAAGGGCTGGGTCCTGCAACACATTTCACAAAGGCTCTGAAGACATTTCAGAAGTTAGGCCTCCTGATACCACAAGCCGAGTGTCTCCCAGCCAGTATCAGGTGAAATGTGGGGAAGGTGGTCTGTGTGTGTGGCAGAGGCCAGCACCTGCCAGGGTCAGGAAGCAGGAGTCAGGGGCTTCAGTGTCACACAACCTGGTCCCCTGACCTCTTGCGAGTCTCAGTTGACTCATCAGTAAAATGGGAGTAGTTATGTATCACCAGTCTGAAGAAGCTCCATCTAACTCTGGGAGCGAGGCTAGATGGTTGCAAGGATGCATAGGATAGTCAACTTGGGAACTGCTGCATAGCGTGGGCAGTTAGCAGATCCTAGAAAGATGGTCATAAGAGAGAAGAGGGCGCTGTGGGTCATGGAGCCATGTGAGGAAGACCTTGGAAGTGGGGCATCCAGGAGACAGACTTGACCAGAGCCCAAGTGTGTGCTGGTCCACAGCAAGGCTAAAATCAGAACAAAGGAACTGAGGAACCAGAGGGGCTGTGAAGGAAGGAGGGAGCCAGTGATTTTAGACCCAGGAAGGGAGTCTTCAGAGGCTCTAAGATGAGTATTTCTGACGGTTCTCCATGTCAGGCATCAGGGCCTTCAGCTGCCCTGTTTGGGTTCGGGTCCCTGGACTCCAGTTTTCCCATTTCTCAGTCTCTGGGACTCATCTCTGGCCTTTTGGCTTGAGATGGCCTAGTGGTCTCAGGCTGGGTCTGACCAGCGTGACCTCACCTTTGTCCACCCTTCTACCCCTACCCAGATACTATCGCGGTGCAGTGGGGGCCCTCCTGGTGTTTGACCTGACCAAGCACCAGACCTACGCTGTGGTGGAGCGCTGGCTGAAGGAGCTCTATGACCACGCCGAGGCCACTATCGTTGTCATGCTTGTGGGCAACAAGAGTGACCTCAGCCAGGCCCGGGAGGTGCCCACTGATGAGGCCCGCATGTTCGCTGGTAAGAGCCGGCCAAGATGTGGTCTTTACTCCCCACCCACCCACAGTCCCAACCCTCCTCCCAACCCAGGGCCCCAGCCTGGACTTCCTCCACAAGGCCCCCACCTCCATTTCCTCTTCCTCAGGATCAGTCCTTCCCCGCTGTGACCCTGTGTTTCTCGTGATGTCTCACCACTTGCCCTGAGGTTGTCTTTACGGGCAATTATTTATAGCTGATTTTAAGATAGCCTGCCCTGCAGTGTTCAGAGATTCTAAGTGTAGAAGGTGGGCTCCCCTTGACTATTGCCAGTCCCACTTTCCCCAGGAGTTCTCTGGGCTCTAAAGACAGTCAGATACAGTGGTTAAGGGTGTAGGCGCAGGAGCCCCACGGCCCAGCCTGACATCTCTTAGCAAGTGACGGTACGTGGGGCACTGAGCAAGTGCTTTCTCATTCTCTCCGTGTTTCTGGACTTCGGTTTCCTCTTCTATAAAATGGGATAGTACTCAAACCTACCTCACAGGTTGTTTTAAGACTTAGTGCATTGGCTGGGTAGCTCAGTTGTTCAGAGCATCATCCTGACACACTAATGTTGCAGGTTTGATTCCTGGTCAGGACACATAAAGAATCAACCAATGGCCCTGGCTGGTGTAGCTCAGTGGATTGAGCACAGGCCTGTGGACCAAAGTGTCGCGGTTCGATTCCCAGTCAGGGCATATGCCTGGGTTGCAGGCCAGGTCCCCAGCAGGGGGCGTGCGAGAAGCAACCACACGTTGATGTTTCTCTCCCTCTCTTCTTCCCTTCCCTTCCCTCCTTCCCTTCCATTCCCCTCTAAAAATAAATAAATAAAATATTTAAAAAAATAAAGAATCAACCAATGAATGCATCAATAAGTGGGACAGGTCAATGTGTGTGTGTCCCTCTCTATCTCTCAGCAATAAATAATTTAAAAAAAAAGAATTAAATGAGCACTGACTGGTATAGGTCAGTTGGTTGGGCATTGACCCGCAAAGCAAGAGGTCGCCAGTTTGATTCCAGGTTAGGCCACGTGCCTGGGCTGTGGGTCTGGTCCCTGGCTGGGGATGCGTGCAAGAGGCAACCAATCAATGTTTCCCTCTCACATCACTGTTTCTCTCCCTCTCTCCCTCCTTTCTCCTCTCTCTAAGGACAATAAATAGTCCTGACCGGTGTGGCTCAGTGGGCTGAGTGTTGTCCCACAAATCAAAAGGTCACCAGTTCAGTTCCTGGTCAAGGCACATGTCTGGGTCGCAGGCCAGGTCCCTGGTTGGAGGTGCGCGAGAGGCAACCTATGGATGAGCCACATTTCTCTCCTCTCTTTCCCCCAGCCCCTATCTCCCCTCTCTCTAAAAAATAAAATCTTTGAAAAAAAAATCTTTAAAAAAATAATTAAATGATCTACACATGTCAAGGTTTTAGCACATAGTAAGCATTAAGTAAATATTGTTACTATTGCCTTTGACCCCACAATTGATCGTGTGTTTCCTTTCCTGTCAGAAAACAATGGGCTGCTATTCCTGGAGACCTCAGCCCTGGATTCCACCAATGTGGAGCTGGCCTTTGAGACTGTCCTCAAAGGTTAGAGCCCCTGCTTCTATTTGGCACCCCACTCCAACTCTGAGGCTTCTGTGGGCAGTGGTAGGAAGGCAGACACCCAGCCCTCTCTACCCTAGCTGGTTCCTCAGCCCCTCAGTGCACTCCTGACCTCCTCAGAGACCACCCCTCAGTCAATCCCGAGTGCTGTCCTCCTCTCCCCAACCCAGCCCGGAGCTTAGGGAAGGAACCAGAGGCTACACTGCCCAGGGAGCTGCATCTTAGCCCTTTTCCACCCAGGTAAGTAAAAGGGACACAAACTCCACTTTCTTCCAGAAAAACCCTCTGTAAGTGTGACCACCCCTAGGGCCCAGGAAGGGGCATGTGGTGTGAGTATGGGAAGCGTGGGCTTCTTCTGACCTAACAACTCCCCTCTTCCCTCTCAGAGATTTTTGCGAAGGTGTCCAAGCAGAGGCAGAACAGCACACGGACCAATGCCATCACCCTGAGCAGTGCCCAGGCCGGGCAGGAGCCTGGCCCTGGCGAGAAGAGGACTTGTTGCATCAGCCTCTGACCTTAGCTGGCACCAGCCCTGCCCCCCCAGCTTTCTGGTGCTCCCCAGCCCCATGCTTCGGGACCTTTCCCTGCCCTGTGGCCCCAGGTGTCAGAGTGGCCAGTTCCCTGTTCACAGCCCCCCAGAGCTCCAAGTTCTTCATGTCCCACCGTCCCCTCTGTTATCTGCCACCCCTCACAGACTAAGGCCCTCAAATAAAGCTGTTTTGTATCAATGCCTGGCCATCCTGCTGCTGCCTCCTGTCTGTGCCTCCCCTTCAAATCTGGCTCCTCCTTTGAGTCCCTGTTCCCCTTCCCTCACCCCTCCCTTCATTTTCCCCACTGCCCCCCAGGGCCAGCTGCCCTTGGAGTCCTGTGGTCTGGGGATGGTGCCAAGGGGGTGAGAGGTGCCTGCCTTTCGCTCTGCCAACCCCCAGGGCAGAGGGGGAGGGAGGACAGCATGGCGGAGAGGGAGGGTCTGGAAGGCAAGACAAAGGAGACCATCAGCGGGTACCATCTGTTGCCCAGGGCCCTGGTGCCAAGAACGGAGGCCACTCCAATGCCAGGGGTAAAGGGAGGAGGCAGGGGAGGTGGGAGAGAGGGGGACTCAGGGCCAGCCTGTCCATGTGTGCTGGAGAAACCGGGTTTCGGACTCAGAGGTGGGAGGTCCAGCTCTCCAGCCCAGGCCTCTGCCTGACCCCAATGAGGGGTGTGGTGTGCAGGGACACATGGAGTCTGGTGGGGATGAGCGGGGAGGGTCTGGCTCCCAGCTCTCTGCCCCTCCTCCATCAGCCTAGGAGCTGGCTGTCCAGGCAGGTTCTCTGGTTTTCCTGTTCTGCAGAGCACAGTGGAAGGTCTGACTGTACCCTCAAGGAAAGGAAGGGGGTTAAATGGGTGGAAAAGAAGGGATGGAGGACTTGGAGACTCAAGTAGGACGCTGTAGAGGGCAGACAGGAGCCATCCACTTCCCAAAGGTGAGCAGGGGCGCCCAGGACCACACCAGAGAAAAGCCCCAGCTAAACTCCCCACATGCAGAGAAAGCAGTCAGAGCCTTAAGTAATAATACTTTTAATAAAATTAACTTCTTAATAGCACATTTAATACATTAACCCTCCCCTTCTTGGTTTCTCTGCATTTTGTGCAATATCATTTTGACTCGATTACTCGTGGGTCCGTTTTGTTTCCCGCCTTTTATTTTGCTTTTTAACCCCTTTTCCTCAGTGAACTTGTATGTGTCCTCACTAGATGCCTCAAATTAAGTCTGACCGCAATCCTACTCTACTTTCTACAGTGGAGAGACCATCCCCCCTGCCCCAGGGCTGTCTCCACCCACCCACCCTACCCTACCCGCACCCTTGGGTGGGAAAGGGGATGCCCTCCCCACCACAGACGCTACCTTCCCAAACTATGGGGGTTTCTAGGACAAAAAGAGCAGGGGGTGGTCTGTCCCTAAGTGGGGCGAGAAGACTAAGTTGGGGAGAGGGAAATGTGTTTGGGGTCAGGGCCGGGAAGGGCATGACGAATCACTGGTGTCCGGGAGCAGGCTCTTCTGGTCAAAAGGTGAGCCAAGGGGCCCTCGGCCTCCCGGATCGATAGCCCGGAAGATGGGGCCTGCCCTGACTGCAAGCCGGGGTTTGGGAGAAGGCAAGTGCTTAGAAAACTGACTTCTCACATGCAAAAGCCAAACTCCCCAGTTGTCAGTGGGAAGGGTGATACGCCCCCGGGCCGGAGCACAGTGGATGACCCCACCTGAACACATAGATGGAGGTGGACTGGAGCAGAGGGTTGGGGTCAGGGTCACCCCAAGTCTCTGCTGCCCTTTCCCAGTCTCTGTACCCTTGGGAGCCCCTTTTCCCAGGCCTTCAAGGACAGTGTCTCCATTCCACTCCAGTGGGTGGGAAGTCCTTCCTGGAATCTAACTTCTATGAGACAATAAAGCACCTTGCACATTGTAAAGAACAGTGCAGCTTTAAAGAACAACTGAGACCGTTACTCCCCCTGTTGCCACAAGATGGGTGGGAGACCAGGTGGGAAGGGGGCTGGGGTCTGGGTCCCCTCAGCACGAAGCTGAGGTGGAAGGGTGTGCACGTGCGTCTCTCCGTACCAGTCTGTACCACTCGGGGCTACACTTCAGGGACTTCCTCAGTTGGGCCTGGGAGTCTGAGGGCCCCAACAGTGGACGTAATCACTCTGGAGTGAGAGGTGCCCGACAGGGACAGGAATGGCCAGGATGGCAGGCCCCCAGGTACTGTGTCGCGGGGCAGGGGTGCAGGTGGATGTGCTCAACCTCCTCCGCTGCCCCTGCCTGGCTGAAATGATCAATGTCCATCCTTTCAAAGATGCTGGGAGCCAAGGCCCTCATCAGTTTGTCCTAGAAGTTAAAAATCCAAGGGTTCTCAGAATCAACCCCGGCAGACTAAAAGCTCCCAATCTTAACTAGCAATCTGCTTCCACCCTGATGTCTGGAGATGGGTGACTCAGCCACTGCCCTCCTGTTTTCCTTTTGTTACGACTTTTATACATTCTACTGGACCCAGGGGTCCACAATGCTACTAAACTTTAAGCTATCTGAATACCGTCTACTAAGTAACTAGTAATTCTGTTTTTTTCTCTAGGATTATATGAAATAAATTTGAATTATTATTAATAATTATTTTGTAGTATTTTCTTTTAAACCCCTCGGTTTCTTTTTCTTCTCTCTCATTTTTGGTTAAAAACGAAAACTATTTCTCTTAAATCTCACACCTTTCTGAGGGTCCCATACATAAGCCTGCTAGGCCTCAGTTCTGGACTTCCCTTCCTCACTTGCCCCTGGGACAGGGCAGGAGAAGGGGGGGCACCCCAGGATCCTCAGTCCTCTAGCTTCTCCCTTTCTTGTTAATTCCTTTCTTTGTTTGGCTCTGCCAGCTCCCCAGAGGGGGAGGGGGAGAGAAGGGAGCCCATGGAATGAAATCCAATCCACTTGCGGGGCCCCAGAGGGACCAGGTCCCCCTCCCCAAAAGCAAGTGACATTCCTCCCCAAAAAAAAGTGGGGGAAAAAGGAACGTAAACCTGAACATATATTAAAAACACTTTTTAAAGATTTAACTCTGAATACAAATGTATTTTTTTTCTTCTCTCCCTACATATATTCTAAACCTTCTAAAGTTTTTTTATTTTTTTAAGGATCACTTTATCATAAAATAAAATATCCTTTTCATATAATAAATTACCTAATAAAAAGTCTTTTTTTTCATATTAGCCCAGGTTCTTTGCTACATTTATATGGTAATAAACACCTTTATTAAAATAGAATATTAAATTATAAAGAACTGCTTTTCTTTTTTTGCTATTTGTTTTCTGTGTTGGCTGCCTGTCTCGCTCCCTCTCACGCTCTCTCTCACCTCTACTTTGTCTCTCACTACGTGTGTTTGTGTTGGTCTCTAGGTTTGGCTCAATCAGTAAGGGTGGCATTGAACTTTCCGAGCCCCCTAGCATAACAGTCTTCTGCCTTTGTGGGTAAGGAGTAGAGGGGGGTAACTGACAGACAGACATCCCACGCCCCACCCCACCTCCCAGGGCAACCAAGGGGGCCCATTTGGTTTGGTTTCTATTGTACAGACATCTCAGGATGGCTCACGTTGGCGGGAAGGAGGGAAGCTGTCACAGGCCGGTTTTCCTGGCTGTGACCTCCTTCCTCTCCGCTCCCTGGCTGGTGGTCTGGAGGGGAAGGCTGAGGAGAGGCAAGTTAATTTACAACAGGAGGAAGAGGAGGAGGGAATCCCCTCTGCACCCCCATCCCCACACCCTCTCTTCATCCAGGAATGGGACTCCAGAGCTTAAGTGCTCAGAGATCACTTACAACAGTCCCGCCCACTATATACAAGAAGCTCCTGGAACCCCCAGGGACTCCAACCCTCCATCCTCTCCTGGCCCGGCCAGCAGAACCAGGAGGGTGGGTAGCTGGTGGCAACTCCAAACGAGCAGTAGGGAAGCAGCAAAGGGGGTGTCAGGCCTGTAACATGATTCCCGGGGGGAACAGCCACATCCCAATCCTGCTTAGCCCCCGAATGACCCCTCTCTGAAAACCTGCCCTCTTTCCTCAGACACAAAATGGATAGGACAGAGACTTCATGATTTGCTGGCTAATAGGGTTAGAGTCAGGTCCAGAGAGGGGCACAGGGAATGGGGCAATGCAGGGGAGAAGGAGCAGCCTCTCCTCATCCTTCAAACAGCAGACCCACTGCCTGGCTCTGCCCCTCCCACTGCCATGAAATCCAGCCCAAGGACTGCTACCTAAATGTAATACCCAAAGATGATAAAGGTGGAGGGTTGGACCTTTACGTTCCCCAGTATTAATCCCCTCCTCAAAGTTTCACTGAGAACAGAGATATATTTCATCAGGAATTTGAGGTGTTTCTCTGGAGGAGTGGGGAAAAGGGGCCTCTCGGTGCCAGAAGAGGAATTAGGGGGACTCCAAAAATGTCCTCCACCATACTTCTCCCCAGGGAGATGGTGTTCCCAAAGCTGGGCTAGTAGGGGCAGGAAGGAAGGGGAGATGGGAAGAAACAGAAAGGGCAAGGTGGGGAGGGAGTGACAGCCACCAAGAGGAACTAAAGAGAAGAGCTGGGAAAGAGCAAAGGAGAAAGGAGAACCCAGAGGGAGGGAATATGGGAGGAGAGGGAAGGGAAAAGCTGAAGGGGCAGAGGGAACTCCGTCCAGTTTCCTCTAGCCCAGCTTTGTGGGGACAGACAGGTCTGAGCACCTAATTGACTGACATGCTTCCCCTTCCCCTCATGATCGATGTGGGCTTCTGAACGAGCCCCAACCCCCTTCCACCGCTGGGAACCCAGGAACAGATTCTCAAACAGGATATGGCAGTGGGGGGTCCAAAGGGTCACGTTAGGAGGTTGGAAGTCAGGACCAGAGGACTTGGGAAGTGGAGAGAGCACCTCTGTATACCAATGGTAATTCTCCCTCTCCCCTCCATGGAAGAGGCAGTAGGACACACATGGGGAGGTGGACAAGGTGGGTCAGGATGTCTTAGCTGCCACCTCTGGCAAAACAAGTTTCTCGTAGCTGCTTCTAGATTGAAGGGTGTGTTGAGGTATCAGAGTTGTAACTCTAGTAAAATTTCCCATCTGGTCCCCTCCCAAACTTTCAAGGGCAGGGTAACCAGAGGGTCTGAAAGTGGCCCACCCTCCAGCCACCATAGCCTCCCCTCCCCTCTCCCTAGCAAGTATCTCTAAGCACCTTGCCCCTCAAATTACTGATTTCCAAAAGGCTCTGGTGGAAAACAGCTCCAGGGGCAGGCCCCTGGGGAGTGGCCCCAGTAGGCACGGGGCAGGAGGCTTAGGAGAATATTCTGATGGCTTGTGTGGCTGTGATGTGGCAGACAGGGCACTCGGGGTCCGTCCTCTCGCAGATGCGCACTGCACACTCCATGCAAAACAGGTTGTGTCCGCAGGGCACGAGGGCCGCCGTCACCTCGCTCTCGAAGCACACCATGCAATCCCGTCCGCCACCGGGGCTCCGCAGGCCTCCACCCCCAAGTTTGGAGAAGCCCTGAAGTGGCTCTCCAGGGGGGCGTCTTGGGAGTCCTGCCAGCTCTGAGGAGGAGGTGGCAGGAGAGCGGCTCACTCCCGGGGGCCCAGCACGTGTCTTGGCAGAAGAGGAGGAGGAGGAAGAGGCAGAGGAGAAGAGCACCGAGGTGGGCGTGGCATTGTCCTGGCCCGCCCACAGCGGGGGGCTGGTCTCTGCTACCCCGTAGTATACATCCTGCTTGCCCACACTGTAGCCAGGAAACAAGTACCCACTGTAGCCAAAGTCCCCGCCCTGCTCACCCAAGCGTGGGGTCTCAAAGCCAGAGTCCGCGGCGCACTCTCCGATGCAGCCCAGGCTGTTCTGCCGGAAGGTGGAGAGGGGCTTGCAGGCAGGCGGGTGCACCCGCCAAGCCTCAGAATAGCGGCTGTCCAGTGCGGTGTCGGGGCTCCCTGCCAGGAAATCATTTTCATTGTTGTACTCGAGGATCTTGCCAGTGCGCACTGCGATGTGTGTCTCAATCTCCTCGCGTGCACGCTCCACGTTGCCGGGGGCACCCGTAATCTCGAACACCGGGTCGCGGTCACGGCTCGGCGTGATGATGTACGTGTTGGTCTGCTGCTGGATGCGCTTGATGGTTGCCCCCTTGGGGCCCACCACTAGCCCCACCACGCGGTAGGGCACCCGCACGCGAATGGTCACCTGGCCAGGCAGGGCAGGAGCCACACCAAAGGCAGCCCCCGACTTGCTGCGTGATGCTCGGATCATGGAGAAGTGCTCCGCGGCTGAGATGATCTCCCTTCGGGCCGTGGCCACGTCCTCCCGCCGCCCAGTCACCATGAACACTGGCTCCTCGCCCCGCACCGGAGTCTTGATGTAGGTGTTGGTCTTGGCCCTCAGAGCCTTAATTTTGCAGCCTAGGATAGGTAGGGAAGGGGAGACAGAAAGAAACTCACTGGACTAGAAGGTCCGTGCTGGGACCAATAAGCTCCTGATCCTGATTCAGATGCCCCGCCCCCAGGAACCTCTCCATCTACCTTTTAACCAGCCCCACAAAGTATCCTGACTTGAACAATCCACTCATCACAGATCTACCCAATGTCTCTATCAACAACAGTTTTCAAAATGTAATAACTCTCCCTCGGATTCCACCCAGGACCCTCCAAATTCCTTTACTCTTTGAAACCGCAGAAAACCAGACAAGCTGTTAACCTCAGATCTGCGCACTAATTCCTCCCCAGCCACGGGCCGTTCCCTCAGTTTCTCTACTGATTCCTTGCTGCTCAAAGGTCAAAATCAATTACTCACTCCCAGACCCCCCAAATCTGTCACTGACCCTGATCTTTCCAAAGAGCCCCAATGTACTCATGACCACCGTTCCTTAAAAGTGTCCTACAACCTACTCAGAAACCAATGACCCTCATCTGTTCTCCGATCCCCTCCCCCCATCAGTGTCTCTCAGCGTCTCCAATTCACAGCAAGTCTGCAGCAACTAGTCGAGTGTGGGAGACTGGGAAGGGCCTGACAATTAGTGTGAAGAGGAAAAAGAGGAGTATGACGATAAAGATAATGACATGTGAGGAACAGCATGGGACCCTGTGGACACTCCTGCCACCCTGTCCCTTGGGAGGAGAGCTGAGATGGGCTGGGGGCTGAGTAGGTATTCTGGACTCACACTCCCACTTTGAAGTAGGAGTGAATTAAAGCGGGGAGTTTGAGGAGAGAGGCAGGGAGAAAAAGAAGAAAGCTGGAGACAAAGAGACAAAGAGGGAGAAGGGGAAAGAGGAGGGAGGGAGGCAGGGTGGGACAGCAACACCATCTCTGAAGACTGTACACCTCAATGGCTGACAGGACAAGTCTCTCTCTCTTCCCCCACGTTTCCTCTCCCTGCCCTGAGCTTCAGCGAGGCTCACATTCTTTCTTCAAGCACACATGCCACACATGTGTGTTTGCAGACACAGGGACCTGAGAGCCATGATGCACTACGTGCCTTTCTCTAAACGACACTCCTGGGGCACTTTCATACACCCCTTGAACTCACATGGATTCCCTGTCTCAACCTTTGCTACCCTCCACTCCTCCATCCCTGTCACCACCGACACACAGACAGCACATTCCTGCGCATGCCCACAACTTTCACCCCGTTATTACAGACACATTCACACCCCTCTTCAGGTATATGCTCACCATTCCCTTTCTCCTCACCCCCCACCACACTACCTATCCCTTCTAAAATGAACACTAGTACTTCTAGCTTTCTGACTCTGCTCCAACTCTCCAACCACAGGCCTGAGGTGAGCTGCTGCTGCTGCTGCTTCTTCCTATTATTATTATTATTATTAGTTTGTCTCCTGCCTCCACTTCATATGGCTTCTTCTCCAATCCTACCAGATTTACATATGGGTTGGGGGTGACTCTTTAGGAAGGAGAATTTACCCATCCCTTTTTGTCTTCAGACATCTTGGCAGTTGAGAAGTCCTACCTGTTGTCAAGCTCACATCCTTGTTGCTTTAATGCCAGTAAATACTGTTCTATTTGTGAGGCGTGGAGTGTGGAGGAACAGGGACATCCTCTCTCATACAACTTCTCACAATAGTGTCCGATAGGCACCTGGGTTCTGGTTCTAACTTTTGGGTCCATAAACTGAAGTGACAGCCACATACCTTTGGAGGTTGGGGATGGGGTGCAGAGGACAGGCCAGAGCATAAGAGTAAGAAGAAAAGCTATCTGCCTGGAGGTGCAGAAATGATGGTGGACCTGACCCTGGCTTTTGCAAGCCTAAAGACGCATCTCTTGAAGGGAAGACCCACTGGGTTTCACCTTCCTAGAGGTCAAATATAGGCGCACTGACACTGCAACAGGAGAAGGGAGATTAGACGAGGAGGAGGACTTCCATACATTTAAGGAATGAGGAGGAAGAGAGAAATCCCCCTACTTTTATGAGATAGCTCCATCTGATGCGGAGGCAGAAGAGGAAAGAATGACTCCATGAAATTCTGGGCCCTCCCAAGACCACCCCCACACCCACGAAAAGATATTGGTGTCCCCACCCAATTCCAGGGTGCTCTGGGTCCCTAGTTTCTGGCAAGAGGAAACCCAACTTTTTAAACCAGAAATCGAAAGAGATTAAGTGCATGGGTGGGGGCAAGGGGCAGGGAGGATGAGGGCTGTGCAGGCCAGTGGCATCTTCCCCTCCTCCATTCAGGACCTCCCAGCAACCCCCCCCCCCCCAGCCCTACAAGGGGGTGAGGTAGGATGGAGAGTAAGGCTCCTGGCTTCACCTCCCCTCCTTCCCAGCCAGCAGCCGTCTCCTCCCGCACTCCCCAGCCGGAATGCAGCTCCTCTATTGTTCCTACCGTGGGACAGCTCCTCCCCTGCTCCTCCCCCACCCCACCTCCCCAGTCCAGCCCCCTAGCAGTTTCCAAATCCCAGCCCCCCCCACCCCTATCCCCTTTGGGAAACCAGGAGAGGGAAGGGTCCCCAAGATCCTGTCTGCTTAACCTGGACAGTCACCAACACTCCCACCCCCACCGCCCAGGGATGCTGGAGCGAGGAGGGTGTGGTATCAGACAGCCTACACTGGATTAATTCTACATACCCCCCCCCCCCCCAACCAGACACACACCCTGCCCCTAATCTCCAGGTGAGGGTTTCTCACACCCTCCCCCGCCCCTCCCAGCATGCCCCCTCCCACCCTGTCCTACTCTCTGATTACAGAGACCCCTCTCCAGGCCTCTGGCCCCTGGCCTTGGCCATCCCAGAACAAAAGCCTGAGAGGAAGAAGAAGAGGTCCACACCAGGATGTGGCACTTCCTTGGAGGCGCCCCTTCCAAAACCCCACAGACCGTTCAACTTTGATGTGCGGGTCACCACAGGCTTCCCTCTTCCTGGGAGCCCCCTCCCCATCTCTCCCCCAGGCTGGGACCCTCCCATGAGCCACACCCCCTTCCATTCCAACACTTAGCCCAACAAAGAGACAGATACTCAGACTGGCTCCCCCTGGGTCAGGTCTCCCCCAAAGTCTGTAACTCTAGGAGGCTGGGGGCCCCAGGGGTACCCCCTCTCCAATCTACTAACAGATGTCAGAGTAAGGGCTTCTGAGTAACTCTGAGCACATTCTGCCAGTTCTTCTGGCTTTGAGTGGACACCCCCTCAGGACAGCCTGTCTAGATTGGGAAACCAATCCCCCTCCCCTTTCCCTCTCTCTAAGAAAAGATATTTCTTTGTCTAAGGGCAGAGCCATGGGGGGAGGAAGGATCTAGAGAACAGTCCCGACTGGGGGTAGCAGGGAACTTTGTGGCGCTAGGAAATCAGGATAGGGGGCGGGTCCCCCTTTGTGGGTTAAGGGATAGGGCCAGAGGTGGACGAGAAAGGAAATGAACTTTGTGCGCCAGAGATGGGGTGCCCCCCATCCAGTCTCTCTCCGCGATCCGGGCGCCCGCTTACCTTGCCTGCCCACGATCTCGGCCACGTGCTCGGAGGTGGGCACGGGTACACACTCGGTGGTGTTGCTGCTGCCCTTCAGGCGCAGCTCGGCCTCTTTGTAGAGGGCGCAGAGCTTGGCGTCGCTGGCCCCTTTGGGGGCGGTGGGGGGCTGAGGCGTCTGCGCCGCGGGGGCCGCCGTCGGGGCTGCCGGGGGCGCCGCGGGTGGCGGCGGTGGGGCCGGCTGCGGGGGAGCAGCCGGCTGCGCAGGGGCGCCGCCCCCCCCACCTCCCCCGTCCTCGCCTGCCGTGGGGGCGGGGGGCTCCCCCAAACCCAGGAGGCAGAGTTGATCGAGAGCCAGCTGAAGGGCGCGCTCGTCTTCCAGCAGCCCTCGGTCCTTAGCGCTTCCCCCGAAACATCCTAGTTCTCCAAAGCCCCCATTTCTTTCCATTATTCCAGATACCACTAGACTAGGCATGGCGAAACAAAAGCTGGGGGAGAGAGAGAGGGAGAGAGAGGGAGAGAGAGAGAGAGAGGTGGTGGAAGGGAAAAGAGAGAGGAGGGGAGGGGAGAGGAGAGGAGGGGGTGTGTGGGGAGGGGGGAACAAAGAACTGGGGAGGGGGAAAGACGTTGAGATAGAAAGATAGACCCTCCCCCTAAGCCCCCCTCCCCAAACACCCTGTAACCCGACTCCCCTCGCCCAAGCCCCCGGGGTGGGGGTGGGGGGAAAAGAGAAACAAAACCCAGAAAGCGGATCTCCTCTCCTCTCCGGGGGTGACGGGGGGCGGGGGGCTGCAGGATCTCTGCCCCCACCCCTCCCTTCTCGGACCCGGGAGTCTCTAGACCCCGCCGTCCAGACGCCCCCCTTAGGCTCCTGCACCGAGCCTCAGTCCAGGAGCAGCGCTCAGTGGCCCCCAATAGAGCCCAGCCCCTTCCAGCGCTCAAACTCTTTTGTTTTAAATGAACTGGATGGAGCAGCATGGAACTGACGGGAGGGGGGCGCGCCGGGGGCGCCCGGGGCATGCCGGGAGTTGTAGTTTCCCGCCCTGGGGGGCGCGGGGACGAATTCTTGATCCGAAGAGGATCGGGATGTGCCTTCGGTCTCTACCCGAAGCTCGGAGGCAAAGCTGGGGGTGGGATGAAAGTCGAGGTCCCTAAATTTTCGCGGGCAAGGGGAGAGGAGTCAGTGTACAGAAACCGAATGGTTGAAAAAAGGCTAATGGAGCGCGCCCCCCTCCCAAGCCTGGCTCCCACGCGGTCCCGGCGGGTCTCCGGTCCCTCTTTCTTATGGTAATGAGGGGGGGGCAAGAGGGCGGGGAGCGGTCCCTTCTGGGTCACTGCGGCGCCCTCTCTCTCTCTCTCCCACTCTCTCTCTCAGTCTCTCTCTCTCTCCTCTACTCCTCCCTGCTGTGCTCCCTCTCCGCTCCCCCTCCCGCTCTTCTAGAGTCGATCCGGCTCTGGGCCGCTGGGAGAGGTTCTCCGCAGAGCAGACAAAGCCCGCAGCCGCGATGCAGGGAGAACCCGGCTCTGCGGGCAGTAGGGGCCAGGATGGAGTGCTGGGCTGGAATGTGGGACCCCCAGGCAAAAGAAGGGGTCCCCCATTCCCAAGCGGCAAGCCATCCTCACTCATCCCTTACCCCAATCGCCCCCCAGTCTCGCAGATCCGAGAGGCACCGACTGGGAGGTGAGTTAGTTCACGGCGTTCAGATCAACGGAGGGGAGCCTGGAGGGCTGTGGAGTGAGGAGGTGGGGAGGATGAGAGGGTGGAGGGAGAGAAGAGGTGTGGGGGGCAGAGAGTTGGGGGGGGGGCAGAGGTAGACTTAAAGGCACGATGTGACTGAACAGTGTCAAGTGAGAGCCGTGGGCTCTGGGTGCCGCAGGAGAGAGGAGAGACGCGATGGACTGGGCACCCAGACTTCCTTCGGGTCTGGGCCATGCAAACCCCTTGAAGGCGGTCTGATCGTTGCCTTCCACCACCATTCCACCCGTCCACCTCTTCCCCCACTGAGAACCCACTAATTAAGTTCCTTTGACTCTGGAAATTTGGGGAAAGTAAAAATAAGTTTTTAAGGCTTGAATTGAACTTTTAGTGGGAGTTTGGGAAAGTTGAAGTATAAAGCAATCTTTTCTTCTCCTCTTACCCTACATCTTTAACATTTTTTTTTGTCACCCTTCTTATGCCTGAGTCTCCCAAGAGGAGAAAGGATGACGGTACAGCATGAGGTCTTGAGGTCAGACTTTACGTAGAACTGCCTATAAGAGTTGTATAAGAATGGGTGGGTGAGTTACATTAGTAAGGTGTCCTTTACTGGGGCACCTTGGAAACAAAAAACCTGAACTAGTTTGTGAGATTAAAGTCCTGCTGGAAGCAGGGGGCAGATAAGATGACTTCGTAGACCTGGCACCGTGAGGCCGTAAGGGAGGGCTGTCAAGCCCAGGTCCCTAAATTGATTGTTGGAAAGAGTAAATTTGCACGCCAATGGAGGATGGGAGCCAGAGTGGAAGATCTCAGGAGGGGTTAGGGACTGGCACACTGGGGCTCTTGTTCCTTTGCAAGGCAGAGGTTTCAGGGAAGGAGAGACATGACTGAAGAGCCCCTGGAAAACCTTGGAGTTGGAGAGGGGTGCCCCCCCCCCATCAGGGTCTTAATATAAGATTAACAACAAACCTCATTGTGGGATTGGACGCCACTGCCTCCAAGCAAGAGTGGGAGAGGAAGAAATCCAGAGACAAAGCCCTGTGGGAGTAGGCTGTTCTCTACTCTTGTCCCTTCTCCTTCTGCCCCAGGACCCTGAATGGGGGAAGCTGTGGTACTGGGGCCTATGGGACTCTCATTGGGAGGAAGATTCCTACTCTGTGGACTAGGTGACTGTTTTTCACATTAATAGAATAGCAAACAGTTGCATAGGACTTACTGTGTGCCAGGCATTTTTGTCACCAGCTGGTCTGAGCCTTCCTGTCCCCACCCAAATGAGATTTCCCTCTAGACACCCACCACTGAATTGGCCCTGCTCCCACTTTCCTCCCCACTAAGCTAATTAAAGCAGGAGGTTAATGACCAAAGAACCCCTGGGGATTTGGCTGTGGAGAAAAAACAAAGGACAGAAACTTGTGTGTATGAGTGAGTGGGGGGACAGCTGCTGGATGGGAAAGGGTAAACAGAAGCATGGGGTAGGGGGGATGGTCGTCCCTGCTGGACCTACCTCCCTGGTCCAACCAGGACAAATCAGTGTGTTAATACTCCATGTGTCCACCTCAGGTGTCCTGTGAGGCTCCACATACCCAAGGTGAGAGAGGCAATTGTGAACCTGGCCCCTGGAGGGCAGGATGTGTATGAGTGTGCTTAGGTCTGTGGCTCGGGTGTACACATGGGAATGTGTGCCTGCAGATGGTGCAGGGCATGTCCATCCACACTGGGGACCACCAGAGTGTCCACCACAGGAGCCCAGGGGTGGGCACCTTGAGGAGCCCGTTCTAGGACAGGGTGTTGATGAGTCCTTCCCTTTCTCCGAGAGCCTGGTGGCCTCCTTTGTTCGGCGGACACCTCTGTCCCACTGACAGCCGAGTTGGCCAAGCAGGGTTCTCTCCATGGCCCTGCCTTCCCTCCCTTCTGCTGCCCGCTCAGTCTAGGACTGTGATGAGAAGGGCCCAGGGCCTTATTTAAACTATTTCGCTAGATGGCTTTGCTGCCCGCGCCGCAACCCACCCCTCACTCTCTGCCTTATGACCAGACAGGTGTGTAGGTGGCATATCTCTCCCCTTTAGGACATTGGAGAACAGGACTGTGTCTCTCATCTTTGTCATTGTCCCCCATCCTGAGCTCCCAGTGTCCAGCCAGCACACTGGCCTTGCCCAGAGAAGAAGCTCAGTAAGAATGTGTTGGTTGTAACTGTGCATGTGAAGCTTCACGGTGTAAGAGGAAGGAGCAGGCTTCTGGAGTCAAACTACCGACTGTGAGTTCTTCCCCTTGGGTGTTTATTTACTGCTGAACCTCAATTTCTTCATCTCTAACATGGAAGTAATAAGCCAAGTTCCTAGCACAGTCCTTGGCCCCTCTTAGGTATTTAATCAATGTTAGTTTCCTGGCCTCTGGTTGTTCTCCCCTTGCAGTTGATTTTGGCTGGACTGTGGTCTTCATTAATTAATTTTAGTTCATTTAATCAGCTAACTACTTTCTATTGAACTCTTAGGATGTGCCAGGCACTGGATCCTGACCCACCATGAGTCACTTAGAGTCAGTTCTAGATCTAGTAGATTTGCAGAAATAAGATCATCCTAAACAAAGAGTAGATAATTCCAAGAATAATTCCTGTTGAGCACTGGAATGCAGGCGAACTCTCTCTAACACACACAAGCACATACACACACCCCAGGCTGCTGAGGAACAAAGGACCCTGGGGTGTTGTTGAGTTGGTTGTATGTGCGGTGTGTGTTCACGTGCGAGTGTGTGTGTGTGTGTGTGTAGACAGGCCTGGCTTCAGGGCAGGAAAGGTGACCCAGCTGAGAGTGTGACCCCAGGTTCATGTGGAGGCTAGAGGACAGGAGTTGGGTGGGTGACCAAGACTGCTCATCTGTCTGTATATCTGTCTCTTCTCTTTTCTGAGCAAACCTGGGCACCTATTATCACTGTCTACACACCAAGTCCCAAGAGAAGAGGGCACACACCTAACACCTGCCCCCCTCTGCCCTATTCTGAGAGCCCCTAGGGAGGGTGGAGACACCCCCCAAGGCTGCCCTACCCAGCTGGCTGGCCTTTATAGGGGTTATCTCACCCATCTCCCTACTCCACTCAGGTCGCCTTTTCCATCTGTCCTAGCCCAGGAGGCCTTTTCTCCCCTGCTTCATGTGGCTTCCGTTTTCTTTTCTTAATACCCCTCCCTTACGGGAGGTCCACCTTGCTATCTAAACGCCATCCTTCCTGTTGAGTGCGCAGCCGGTTCTCTCCTGGTGAGTTGCTGGAACACACTCAACTCATTAATTCCAATCAGTGAGAATATACCGAGGCAAATTCTGTAGGACACACAAAAGAAACATCAGACTTGATCTTTGCTCTCAGCAGGACACAGAAACTAGTCTACGTGACCCAGTTAACATGGACAAATAGGAATAAATGTGAGAGCAAAACAGTCCTTGGGACTGGGAGGGCTCCGAGATCAGAGGAGAGATCGGGTCCTTTTGTTGCTGCGGACTGATCTCCTCTGAAGCCCAGCCCGAGGTTTGGGCCTGTACCGAGCGAGAGACACTCAGCTCCTCCGCTGGGACCACCACTCCCCCAATCCCCCACCAGGTCTCCTGCGCTCTCTGATTTCCCCAGGGAGAGCAGCTCAGAGGGGCTGGGGCAGAGCTGGGGTCCCCCAGGACAGCTGGCTGACAGGGCCCCTCTGGGACTCAGGGCTGGACCCAGGCGTCCAGGAGGCAGGTGATACCGGAGCTGTGACAGTTGGTCCCCAGATTCCTCACCCAGTGGCGCCAGCTCTGGTTTCGGGCTGGGGCAAGGGAGGGGGAGGGGTTCATGGTGCCGGCCAGGGCTGGGTGCTCTCTTGGAGCAAGTAGGGGGATGCATTAAACATCCCCTTGGTAGGTTGTTGAGGAGGGATTTTTCCAGTGCCCTCTCTGGGCCAGGCATTGTGCTAGACAGTAACAGGGGGCACTGAAGCATGAGACACTCAGGCACAGATGAATTAAGTACAGAATGTCATAGGTGAAATTGAAGTTGAATGAATGAATGAATGAGTAGGTTCATCACCTACCTAATGGCCTTGTTTTACAGAGGAGACTGAGGCCCAGAGAACCCAGGTCCTGTGACTCTCTGTGCCTTCTGTTCCATTGTGCTTCGTTTTTCAGGAAAAGAAAGAGGAAGCCAGAGAGAGGGATGGAAAAGGACTTGCCCTTTCCTGAGTGCCTACTTATTGTCAGGCTCTCTTGGCCTTTACAGACTTGATTTCATTTGATCCTCTTCATAACTATGTAAGGTTTGAATTGCCATCTGTGCTTAACATCAGGACCTGTGGCTCAAAAGATTAAGTAACTTGCTCAGGTCACACAGCTGGTACGTGGACACTCCAGTGTTCAAAGTCAGATCTGTCTGACCCCAGAGCCTGTTACCCCAGAGGTAAACAGTGACCCCCAGTGAGTTTCTGGAGGCTGAGAAATGAGGGACCACTAAAGCTGGAGGAGTTTGGAGGGGCTTCCTGGGTGAAGTAGATCTAGAGTCCCTGAAGGATGGATGAGGTTCATTTGAAGGAAAAGGACTGGAGGAATGACTGGAGGTTGGTGCCAGAGGTTCCCAGGGAAAACTTATTTGCTGTGGAGGGCCCAGTTTGCCCTGATCCTGACGGGCAGGAGACAGTTGGAGGAAAAGGGTCTTTGAAACTTGGCCACGAGGTGGCGTTGCAGACCAACTACTGGAAGCGGCTCCCGTCTGGGCTTTGAAACCAGGGACCAGACGTTTCTTTTATGCCCAGCTAGGGCTCCATGCCCAGCCCTGCCTCCTCAGGTGTCATCTCAAGCCCTCACCTTGCCCTTTTCTGGCAGGGTATCCAACACATAGGAGACAAAGAGAAGCTACCAGTCATTCCTGACTCAGGACCAAAACCCAGATGGCTGAGACTTGGATGTCGCCATGGTCTGAGAAGCTCCCCAGGTTATCTTGAGCCCCCTCCAGCTCCCTAAGACTGGCTTCGGGTCCAGGGGGGACACTGTTCAGGAGACAGGCTAAGGAAACAAGCACTGAATCCAACTGACCTGGGTCTGAAGGGCAATGGTAATAATACCTACCTAATAAGCAGTCAAAATAAATATATCAATCACTTGCTGCATCAGGCACTGTTCTAAGCACTGGGATAAAACGACTGAACAAGACAGACAAAGTCTCTGCTCTCCCAGAGCCGACAGTCCGTGGGGTGTGGGGCACACAGGACAGAAGTAGTTCATGCAACTTCTGTGAGTGACACTCACTGTGAAGGAAGATGAAGCAGGGTGTGGGGGTCAAAGGCACGAGGTGGCGAGAGGACGGTCATGCTGTGGTGAGAGTAACTGGACGTGCATCCAGCACAGTGCTTGGCATTGTGCTGGCTATTGTCACTATTATTTTGTGCCCTTGCTTCTGTCCCTCTACATTGCCATGTTCCCCTTTCTCTGTCCCAATTTTTTCCATGTTTAGTCCCATTGGCCCCCACAGGCAAAGCAAGTGCTTCCATTTTCCTGGCTTGGAACCAGGAGCCCTGAGTTTTTAGTCCTGGCACTGTCCAGACCTCTCCTTCCCCGGCTTCCCCAGCTTCTGGTAAAGGACTGCCATCCACGTGGTTGCTCCAGCCAGAAATCTGGAGCCATCTATGGCTCCTGCCTTTTCTGGAATTCCTCCCATCCAGTCCATCAGGCAGTCCTCTCAACTATGCCTCAGAACATTTTCCAAACCCATCAACTTCTCACCGCCGCTGCTACCTTCTTGACCCAAGCCATCCTGTCTCCTGCCTGCCGTAGCCCCTAACTGGTCTCCCTCCTCTGCCCTTGTCTCCCCTGCCCCCTGCAATCAATTCTCCACACAGTGGCCAGAGAGGTCACTTTTTAAAAATATATGCATGAAACTCTCTTCTTTAAAATGTTGTATTAGTTCCCCATTGCCATTAGATTAACAAGCAAACTCCTCCGTGCGGTTTAGAACGCCCTTCATGTTCTAGGACCTGCACACCTGTCCAGCTGACCCCACCCTCCTCCCACTTTCCACTCCAGCCACATGCATCTTCTTTCAGGGCTGTGAGCACACCATGGGAATAAAGGACCTCAGGTCCTAGAACTGGATAAAGAGATAATCAGCGATGCTAGGGAGGCCATGAGGGTGGGGAGCAGCCTAACCTCTGATCCTCAGGCTCCTGGGAGGGGTCTGGAGCTAGAAGGTGCCCTGGAGGCCTCTGGCCCAAGCCACCCCACGTGTAGCCGTGAACTAGAGGTGCTTTGCACCTGCTGGTGAAAGCTTGTTGTCCCACCTGACACCAGCCACGGTGAGGGAATTTACACTGTGGAAACTGGCAACTGCCAGGGCTGCTCCCCCTGTGGTTACTAAACATGTACAAGAACATCACTGCTTCACACTCTCCTGCCCCAACTTTACAGAAGAGGAAACTGAGGCCCAAAGATGGAGAGTGACTTGTTCAGTATCACACGGTAATTTTCTTCCTTTCATTCATTCAATGAATCCTTCACTCAAATTAATTAGTGCCTCCCCTGTGATGGATTTTGGGAGACACTCCCCCTGTCCTGGGGGAGCTTCCAGTATGGTGCAGCATGCAGAACACGTGCACTGGCTTTGACTGCACCATGGGCTAAGTGTTCGCGAAAGGCAAATACCGGCTGCTGCGGCAGACTCAGGAGGAGGACCACAGGCTGTCAGCATGGTCGGTGGCCTCCCAGAGGACATGACTCCCAAGCTCAACTCTGAAGGATGACTAGGAGATAGCCAAGAGGAGTGGAGCAGAGAGGGTTCTTGGCAGAAGAAACAGCACCTGCAAAGGCCTTGGGGGCCTGGCAGGAGCAACCAACCTATGCATATCTACGCCTTTGCCTTCTCAAGGGCGCACTATGTGTAAGACTGCTGCCACCAGCGGTGATTCGGGGAAGGGGTTCGCATGGTAGAGATCCCTCCTGAGCCGTCAGTCAGAAGTCCTGTCAGTGATTCGCTCCAGTACCAAGCTCCTGCTGTGTACGAGTTCAGACTAGGTGTTGAAGAGAGGAGGAACATTATATGCCAGGCTGCCTGGTGCCCAGGCTTTCCCAGTGCCCCTTATTGCCAGTTTTCTAGAAGCACTTCCATGCCTTCCAGGTGGGTAAATCTTCTTCCAGGCAGCCTTCGCAGATTACTCAAGGCCTGTTTGTTGGCTCATCCAAGCCCTGACATCAGACCTGCGCAGAGGGACTGTCTACTTCCTGTGCTTCTGTGCCCCACCTTCTCATACTGACCAGGGCTCTTCAGAGCAGGGGCTGTGTCCAGTCTGTTTTTTCTTGATTGACCTCTGACCTCTGACCCTGCTGGTCCCTCCCACCTTCTCCAAACTATTTCCTCCCTGGAGTTTCTTCTACCTCCCTGGGTGCTCCTTTTCAGTCTCCTTGGCCCCTCTCTCCTCTGTCCACATGGCCAGTGGTGCCCGTGCCTGTAGTTTATTCTGCCAGGAACACACTGGCTTGTCCCTGTCTGCAGCAGTGTGGGCGCCCTCCAAACCTGGGTTACAGGGGTGTGGCTGGTGCTCTGCCTACTACCTATGCAAGTTACTCAATGACTCTGGACATATTTTCCCATTAATAAAATGAAGATAATAGTAGCAATTATAGGATTGTTGTCTAATCAGTGGAAAGAGGCATGTAAAGCACTGGTATAGCATCAACTGCACAAAAAGTGCTTAGCAGATGTTGTCATCGTTATTCAGGACTTAGTCACCCCTCCCTGGGGGAGGCCTGCTCCAAAGCCATAGGCTGGCTTAGGTAGTTGGTTGCTGCCCCTGGGCGTCCTGAGCTGCCCCTTTTCAGGCACTCACTGTAACTTAATTGCTTGTTCCACGAGAAAGAGGACCGTTTTGGGTGCACAGATGGTAAATATCTGTGGGAGGATGAACGCACAAACTGTGTGGATGCCTGTCTTTCCTGAGATCCGCAGAGCCAGGGCCTTCTGCCGCTCAGGGCTAGCCGGGACATGGCCACCGGGAGACGGTGGGGCTGGTCTCCCCCAGGCCAGCAGATGGCGCCAGCGCCTGTCAGTCTCAGCTGGTGGCCACCTCCCTTGCCTTTGCTGGTCTCACATCCCAGAGCTGAGGAGTCATCTGCGCAGGAGAGCTGGGCTCCTGAGGCCTGAGGGGGCTCCAGGCCCCAGGCACCCAGGGCTGATGCATGCTCACTCATGGACAGATGTTTTTCTAGGGAGTGCCCAGGCTAACTTGGCAGGGAAGGGAGTATGAGGCCGCTGGGGAAAGGCCCTGACCAAGAGGCTGTGGGGACACAGATCATGGAGTGGCAGTGAGGTTGACAGAATCTGGGGACATGAAGTAAGAGGCAGTTCAATCAATGAGTCAAAAGCTGAGATCTAGGAACCAGACACAGTGTGGGGGGAAATGTGCCTAAATCAATCAGCAGGAAAGGAAGAGGAGGTCTGGTTTCTATGGCAATGGTAGTGTTTGTGGCAAGCCGGGGACTCCCGAGTCTCCAGGGCCTGTGGACCGTGATTCACCACAGGAAAGGGAAGGCTGTGAGGGACCGGATGCCCTGGGGACCGGGTGCCCTGGGGCTCCTTCTTGGTGCTCAGCACATGCTCCTCCAACCTCAGCCCCTGGGCCTGTGCTCTACCAGGTGGTAGCAGGGGAGCTGTGCTCTCTGCTCACTGTATTTGCATGTCTCACTTATTGCTCACAGTAGCCTCGTGGAATTACTGTTATCCCCTTTTATAGAAGAGGAAACTGTTGCCCTAGCCAAGGGCGACACAGACAGGACAGGACAGGACAGGACATGGATGGCAAGGCTAGTCCGACTCTAACCGTGCTTGTGAGGACCCAGCAAACAGAAAAGTAAGAACAGGGGAGTGGGAGTTAGAGTGTGGCTAAGACTCTGGAGTAGATGGGAAGGGGCCCTCCGCCTCCCCAGCCTCCCTGCCTGCCCTGCCCTCTGTGCCCGACACTGATAGGGAGGAAGGCGGGCAAAATGCATGGCCAGGGGTGGGCCAGGAACTGCGACCCCCCCCCCCCTGCCTGTCACTCTCCTCCAGCTCTACTCCTGGGGGCAGGAGTGTGTGTGCACGTGTACGGGTGTGAGCATCACATCTGCCCTGGCCACCCACCCTCCTCTCCCCACTCCCAGGCCTTCAAGAGCCTGGGAGTTCCCTGTCTACCCCAGTCGCCCTCAGCACAGTTTCATTCTTGTTTAGCTGTGGGGCCCCCACAGTTTCGATATGAAAGGGGTATCCCCATCCCACCCCTGGACCTGGATGGCCTGTAAGAGGGAAACCCAGCCCTTCACCATCTCTTGCCCCTCAGCAGAGGGATGGGGGTTTGAAAGGCCTTGGGAATCTTCCAGTTCAGTCTGCTTGTTTTGTAGGTGAAGAAGCTGAGTCCCATAAAAGAAAGGCAATTTCTCCAAGGTTACCTACCGGGTGACTTGGTGGAAGAAAGAACTAGATCCCTTGTCTCCTGGCTCTTGAATTTGGCACTGGGTTCTTGGGAACAGTCAGCAGATGAACAGAGGGAGACAGCAAATTAAATGGGGTCACCTAGCATAATGTAGCAGCAGAAAGAAGGTGTGCAGTTCCTGCTCTACCTATATCATGTTCCATCAGGAATAACGGAGGTGAGGTCGTCGGAAAGACTTACCACAAACGTACATCAGGGGTACAAGATCTGGGGTCAGAGTGGACTGATTTCGGCAGATCACTTTTCCTCTCTGGGCCCCAGCGATAAAGAGGGGTCTCCTACCTCCAGGAGTGTGGGGAGGAGAGAAGGGGTGGGGGTCAGCATGTGAGAATTACTGTTTGACATGAATGTCCTTGTCTAGTGAGACTGGGAGACAGAGCTGCCTCTCAGTGAAGAGGTGGGGGACAAACCCAAGTGCTCGACCCTTGATCCCTGGAGGAGCAAGGAAGGGATGTGGACTTCGGGGTGCTCAGTACATGCAGCACTTCTCTTCCTGGGGGTGGGGAGACAGGCGGCAGTTTCCTGCAGACCCAGAGGCCAGGGAAGATGAGCACTAATTAGCTCTCGCTCCCTAATTGGATGTAATTGCCTCCTTGTGATCAGCAATTAGGAGGCTGCGTCAGTTAGCACAGGGAGGGTGACAGCTCTGCTGGGCCTGGTCCGGGCCCTTCAGGAGGGAGCGCGGCAGGCTGAGAAGTTGCTGTGCTGCCTGGCCCCTCTCCACGAAGCGCCTCAGGACTGTCCTGGCCTCCCACTGGGACCGTGGCTTCTCTAACCTCAGTTTACCCACTCTCACCAGCTTCTGGACTTTCCTGCCCAGACTTGTGGGGTCTGGGCCTGGCTCCTCCATTGGCTCCTTCGCCACTTTGGAGTTGAGAGCTGTGGGGTCAAGGTTGAGCGAGGGCTTCAAAGCCAGCTCCATCACTTATTGTCTGTGTGACCTTGGGGACCCACTGTGCCTTGTGTTCTCACTGCGAAATGGAACTGATGATGGCCCCTTCTGTGCAGGGTATGGTGAGAACCAGGTGGGTGACACACCGCCCTGTTCAGAACGGTGTCCGGCATTGCAAGCTCAGTATGTGTCAGCTGTTATTATCATTCTCACTCCAAACCTGAGCTTCTTTGTCTGGAAAACGACAAACTGAAGTGGTATTTGCTGAAAAGTGCCCAGGTCCCACCCTAGACCAATTAATGAACCAAGATATCGGAGACTTTGGGCATTGGCAGTCTGAAAACTGCCTCCCCCAAACCGTTGTGATTTCCAGTGAGGGTTGAGACCCCTGGGTATGTGGTCTCCAAGGTTTCCCCCAGCCCTGACCCCTGAAAACTCCAATAAACCACCCCCGGGTACAGGGGCTCCCTGTCCCATACCACGTGTCACTCTGCATCGCCCTGAAGGTACTAGAGTTTGAGAGCCCATTCCTATGTATGGTGTGGCCGGAAGCAGGTCCCTCCTCACTCACCTGAACTGAGTGAGCCCTCCTTTATAAAATGAGAATAGTGTATTTGCTATGCCCACTTCCCAGGGCTTCCTGGAGATGTTTCAGGAGTGATAGGACCTGCTATAAAAGCAAGAGATTCTATTGTTCATGTCCTCAACAAACATGTACTGAGTTCCTAGTGTACCCCTGTCTCCTCTACACACAGTGACTCCTGAGATGTCAGCTCCTGGACAGGTCTGTCCTGAACCGGCACACAAGTCAAATTCTTGGGCCAACTGCTGTTTAGCTCCTGATGGGCATCAAACGAGCCAATGACTGGAAAGAACCTAGAACAGGCCTGGACACAGAGTGAGCACTCTATAAACAGTGGCTGCTGTCACTACAGGCGGTATTGTGACTACACCCTTGGGTGGGTGTGGAGAGAGGCCTAGCTGCAGGGCGCGCGTGGAGCTCTGAGGAAGGGGGCAGTGAGGGGTGCATGGAAGGAAAGTAAGGCTAGAACTGGGTGTTAAAGAGCGGGGTGTGTGGGAAAGTAAAGGGAGAGTCAAGCACTTTGAGGGTGCTTGTTCATGATGGAACCACAGTGGGATTGTCAGCTCAGGTGAGAGCAGAGCCCCTCCCGTGCCCCAGGCACTGTGCCGGGGGCTGGGAATGCAGGAGAGGACCAGACACCCCACCCCACCACCAGCATCTACCCTCAAGGATTTTCCCTAATGGGGGAAGACAGAGGTGTGCAGACAGTGTCACTACAGTATGACAAGAGATGTTGGGGGCTTAGTGGTGACACTCAGCCCCATCTTAGTGGCACTTGTAGCTGGAGAATGAGTAGGAGTTGGTCAGAGGGCAAAGCTTGTGCCAACTTCAAGCAGGTTACCTTAAGTGTAAGAAGAGGGTTTGGGATTGCTGGGACCTAGAGGGTGAGCCGTGAGGCTGGAGGCGCAAGCAGAGCTGGGTCATGGAGGGCTTCTAGTCTGCTCAAGGCATTTGGACTTCGTCCCTAATACGATGGGACGCGCGGTTAGTTTGAAGTCTTGTGGGAATGTGCCAAGGTTGACATTTTTGGAAAGATGACTGTGGTTCATTGAGGAGAAAGGATCTGAACAGAGGCCAGGGTGGGGGCAGGGAAGCTGGCTGGGGGTGCCCTGCAGTTCACCCCAGCCAGGGGTGAGGGTGATCAGAACAGGGAACTGGAGGCAGCGCTCAGAATGGAGACAGATTTTGGAGGTAGAATCCATACAACTTGGGGACTCACTGGCCAAAGGGAAATTGGGGTGGGGGGAGGCTGAGGAAGGAGGAACAGAGTGGGGCTCTGGGTGCTGGGGGGACACGGAGAACGTCTGAGACATCAGGAGGGGTGGCAAGTATGAAAGCTCAGGGATCAGCCCCGACCTGGGAGTGCTTGGAGTCCTCTTCCAGGAACTCTCTGGAAGGGCCACTCACCCTTGGCCAAGCACCACGCTCCCCATCTTCGGGACAGGCTGGGAATTCCTGGCTCAGAGATACCATCAGGGGTGGGACCCTCTCCAACCCAAAGAGAGGATGGTCCAGGACACATGTTTTGGAGGGAAGGAGCAGTGGAGACAGGTGAGTTCAGGGAGCTCCCCACCCCCACCACCCAGCCTCTGGTCTCAGTTGTGGCCTGGGAAGCATTCCAAAGAAGGTCAGAAGCCAAGTCTCTGGTTCTGGGGTACACAGGGCAATAGGACATGGGGGTCATACCACAGGTTCGGAGGTGCTGGTGTGAATGAGTTCCCTGCCCCGCAAGGTGAATGCAGTGGACAGTCACCAGAGCCTTGTCTACCCAGCCCAGCACTTCTCCATCTCCAGCCCCTCCCTTGGCGCCTCCTTGCCTCCTTCAGCGGCTCTTTGCCCTCCCTCATTAAGCTTGGTTTCTGTGAGAATGTGATTTGAATTAACTCTTGGGAGAAAAATCACAGACACCAGGAAAGGGGGGCCATGGGGAGGGGGCAGTGAGTCATGTTTCCATGCGTATTTTTCAAACTTTCCGATGGGACTTTGGAAAACAACACTCTTTTGGTTGCCAGCTTGGATCTGGCTCTCCAGGGGTCCCTTGTTCTCTTTCTGGAGGTCTTGCCTTAACTGCTATGTCCTGGCCCACCTTTTAGGTCTGCTTTGTTTCCGGGGGCCCCCCTCCGGACCAGCTCATGCTATTGTAGGGGCCTGAAAAAGTCCCTCCTGGGGTAGAGTTTCAGTCTCTCCTCTGTGTCATTTCATAGTGACAGCCCTCCATTTACCCTCTTTTCAGGGTGAGTGCATGGGGCCTGCAGCCACTCTGGCTAACCGTTCGAACTTTAAGAACCTCCATTAGCACCAGGGACCTCCTCCTGGCCCCAGCAGCGTCCTCTCTGGGCCTTTCCCTCCCATTCCTATACCCCAGTTTCCAGAACGCCTGTGGCAGAGGTGAGAACCTATCAACCCCCAGGGAGAAGCCCTGCAGAACATAAACCTCACCCTAGGAGGTAGGTAAGAAAGATAACTACTATCTGTCCCTCCTGTGTGCTGGGCACATCTTGGGCCCTGAGAAAGGGTATCATTCTGCATATGGATACTGAGTACCAGCTAGGGGAATACAGGGAACCTTGAGGATGGTAGTGGGATGGGGAGGGCAGCCTTGCCCCTAGCTGGCTCCTCCTTGCAGGCTGTGAGCCTTTCCACCCTCCCCAAAGCTCCTATCTGCTTCCTTGGGGGTCCCAGACTAGCTGTCCTCCCCTTCCCCCCCTCAGCTTCTGACTAATCCTTCCTGGCAACAGTGGTGTATCCTGCCGCCACTGTGCCCATGCCAGCGACAGCCCACATCACATGGGCCACATCTGGCTCCATTTGAGCACACCCTCCCTTCTTTTGTTCCCCCACCCCTGCCCAGGGGCCAGAGCAGGGAATGCTGAGATCCCTCTTCTCTGGGCCCATCAACATCCCCCACCTGCACCTCACAGCCTCTAATGGAGTCACTCCTCTCCCACTCTTCAGCCTCCTCATCCCCTCTTCCAGTCTGCATCCCCTGGACATCTTGTTTTCATTCTTCAGTGTCTCCTTCCTCACTGTGCCCTGTCTCCTTAAACCACCCCTCCTTCCAGCCCCTACTGAACAGCAGGTTGAGAATGGGGCATTTTCTAAGGTTTGAGTCCTCAGGGCTGTCCCAGGCTGGGGGGAAGGCCTGGCAGCACAGGGATTAAATTCCCCCTAGCCCAGTCCTCTGGCCTGTTGCCAGGTTGGGGTTAGGGGATGGGTAGAGGTGACCCCAAGATATGTATGTCTGGAAGGATATAGCAGAGGCTTCAGGGTGGGGGAACAGAGTGGCTCATTCTCTCTAAGCTATCTTTCGTCAGGGATGGGGTGGAGCCTCAAAGGCCCTCTGGCTGCTGGCCTCCCTCCTCCTTCTCTGCTTAGCAACCGTTGCTGGGTAAATATTTGCCCCACCAGGATCTGGGGCTGGAGCTGTGGTGTCAGCCTGGGCAGCTGCCCCTCTCCTCAATTCCTAGGCCTCTCTGCCCTGCTCCCCAAATCCTGGCCCAGACTCCAGATGTGATTCCCACCCCTCTCACTTCAAAACTCAGTTCTTCCTCCCTCATGGTAGACTTCCCCCGCCAGCCTCCTCTTTTTACCTATTCGTCTCTCCCTTCATCCCACTTACCTCTTTGTTCAACTCTTTCTGGTCCACCCTCCACCCCTGATCCACTAAGGTGCCTGAGGGAGACCTCACCTGTGAGCCAGACAGGTCCCCTGCCTCTCCCAGACCACATCCCACTGGGACCCAGCCTAGCTATTGATTTGGATAATCATTGGTACTCATTGCACCCCAGGACCTCACCTCTCTGTTCCAAGAGGAAATATGCCCCCACCTAAGCCTTACCTCAGCTCAATGAAGCTCCAGAAGGAGAGAGGTGAAGGGATGGGGGGTGTTTTGATGGACACCCTATCTGTCCAGGAATCTCGCTTCAGGAAGCCAGCACCATTTTTACCTCCTCTGGGGGTAGGACTGAGGGAAACATGGCCAAGAGGAAACAGATGCCCCCTAGGCCTCTCCCTGGGCAGCCTGAGAGCAGCCAGCCTCAGCCTGTGCATCCTGTCCCTCCCAGCCAGGCCCCTGCTGCTCCACCCCTCTTCCAGTGGATCCCCATTACCTGTCAGGGGTGGAGGGCCAAAATCAGGGGGGCTCTCTGGGTGCCCTGTCAGCTTTGGACTTATTGGGCAAAGATGACTAATGGGGTGCCGCTCCAGAGCAGGCCTTTGGGCTGTATTAGGGACAATGGGACAGAGGATCTGGGGAGCTGGGCTGAGACAGATGTAGAAATAAAGGGGTTGGCCAGCATGATGCCCTTAGACTCCTCCTAGCTGAGAAGTTCTGTCTTCTAGGTCATTAATGATGAAACTCTGGCCCAAGGAAGTCCCTTCCCCACTGGCCCTCTGTCTAGGAGCTCCTGACCTGGCAGGGACCCAGCCCATCCACCCACCCCACCTGGAATCCTCTGCCACTTCTCCAGAAAGTGTCTCTTACCCCAACTCTGCCCCCCAACAAGGACGCGAGCGGATTAACCACCATCCTCTTCGTGAGAGTTCACTTTTCCAGTTGACTTCAGTGGCTTGAGTCCTAGGGAGACTCTGAGGAGCTTAGGGGCTTCAGGGCCTCCAGGGATGGGGACAGGGTGAGATTTATTATGAAGCTAATGCAGGTGAAGCTTCAGAGCCCCTCAGTTGCATAAGCCCTTCCCAGACCGTGAGAGGGGCCTGCCTGCGTTTCCACATGGTCATATATCCGTGTAACATTTGTAAAAAGATATCCTCATATTTTCTAAAGGGGGCCTCCCTACAAAAATTGGACGAACGTGTGGAGAGACGAACTGCTAGGGTTCGCCAGGGACTGCCGCTGTTGTAGCACGCAAACCTAGGGAACCCCTCAGCACTCTGCAAACCCGGGCGGTGGGCCGCTCTCTTTCCAGGCCCCACAAACGGTGGGTGAGCACCCAGACGACGGGAGGATGAAAGGGAGTCCCTCTCTGCCTCACTTCCTGGAAGTGTGTAGGAGCGCGGGGCGTGGGGGCCCTTTCCTCCAGCCCCTTTCCAAGAGTTGTGGCGCTTCTGTTTGTTTCCTTGGCAACAGGGAGAGGAAATCCCTATTTAGGAGGCCAGGGAGGCCCCGGCAACCACACACACACAGACACACACAGACTAGCAGGCGGCCGCCCACACGCAGAAGCCTGCGTCAGCAACCGCGGCAGCACCGCCCGCCTGCGGCTGGGGCGGGACAACCCCGCCTGGGCCGGTGTTCGGAGCGAGTCCCAGCAGCTGTACCCAGGGACCCGCCTGTCCTCAGACCCCGCCCCTAGCCCCGCCCACCTCCCTTCCCCCACCCGTCCCAGGTGAGACTGGACCAAAGCTGGGGGGTGGAAGGGGAGAAGGGGATATCACTGCTGAATTTCCGTGCCACTGGCTCCGGCCTGGTGTGTACTGTGACAGTTCCGAGCCTACGACTCAGGGGGCGGGGGCCGCTGTTCTTGGCCCAACCTACCTAGTGCTTAATAACAGCAGGTGGGGGAGGTTTGAAACGTTGGGAGGGAGCTCCCGGGCAGACTCCAGGATTTTGCTATTGGATTGGTCTCCTTGAGGTCTGGGTGGGGTGTAGTTAATCTGGAGGCAGGCACCGAGCTTGGGGCTTGCTGCTGTCACTGGTCAGCTATGTGGCCTTGGGCAAACCAGTTAACCTGCCGAAACCTCAGTCTCCTCATCTGTATGATGGGAGTAATAGTGCTTGCTCTGTGCACCTCAAACAGACTTCAGAGGGTCAAGGCAGTGATCTTGACTGTGAAAGGGCCGTCACCAGGGAGGCCTACCCAGCCATTTCCGGTCTGGCTGGAGCCGTGAGGAAAGGTAGCCAGCTCTGGCTGAGCAGCCAGCCTCTGCCTATCTTAGAAACGTTAGTGCCGGGCCCTTAAGGTAGATCAGCCCCTTCAGATCTGTCCAGGGAGATGTCCTGTCTCTTGTGATAGAGTGAGATGGGGTCAAAGTCCGGCTGAGTGACTGTGGGCAAATCTTTCCTCCCCTGGCCTCAGAAGTCCACTTGTAAAGAGGGGGTGGGGCTTCTTCCCCCTGAGAGCCTTCTGGGTGGGTGGTGGGGGGTGAAATATCACCAGGCAGGAGCCCCCAAACTCCCGTATTAGAGATCCTTTGCCTCTTTAGTACATTGGGCTTTATGGGTGAGATTTCATTCAGATGAAAGGTCCTCTGGGTTTACTAATGGCTGTCAATCACTCCTAAGAGCCTCACCCACTACCAGGGGTGTCCAGCCTGTGGCCTGCAGGCCACGTGCAGCCCGGGATGGCTGTGAGTGCGGCCCAACACAAAGTCGTAAATTTACTTCAAACAATATGAGTTGTTTCTTTGTATGTGTATGTGTGATTACATTTCACAATGTATTTAGTGTGTGGCCCAAGACAACTCTTCTTCCAGTGTGGCTCAGAGATGCCCAAAGGTCAGACATCCTTCAACTAAACTGAGCTAATCCTCTCTGAACCTACGTCATTTCTCCCAGCCGAGCCTGGGTGGAAAGAAAGCACTCTACTCAGCCGTGCTACCTGAGGCCAATTACTCAACCTATCAGAGTTTTGGGTTCTTGGAACACAAAATGTAGATAATGCCTACCTCATATGGCTGAGGTGATAACTGGGATCACTGTCAGACAGCCCCTAGACGGGGGTGTCCAACCTTTGGGCGTCTCTGGGCCACACTGGAAGAAGAGTTGTCTTGGACCACACATTAAATACACAGACACTAGTGAAAACAAAAAATCTCATAATGTTTTACATTTATGATTTTGTGTTGGGCCACATTCACAGCCCTCCTGGGCTAGGGGTTGGACACCCTGCGCCGCTGCCTGGCACATGGCAACCAGTTAAAGAACAAGCAAGTTCTTATGTCTCGAGGTTAAAACAGTCCCCTGTGCATGAAGCGTGGGGGACTCTGCAGTTTAACATAGTGTAGTGTTGTGTCGGACCACGGCGGTCCAAGGGCGCACCAGACAGGGACCCTCCCTTGAGAATTCACTGAAGAGGGATTTCCAAACCATGGCCTTGCCTCTCAAAATTGCCCCCCTATCCTAGACCCTCCTCTAAAGTGTCGCCCCTCCCCACCCCTATGGGGAGAATAAGTGTCTCCCCAACAGCCTAGAATGCATTTGAATTCTCTCTCCCACCCCACCTGTCCAGGGTTATAGGCTGATGGTGAGATCTTGGCATTGAGTCAGGCCAGCCTGTCTTAAGATTCCAGTTCTGCTGCTAATCCTGTGATCTTAGACAAGTGGTCCTCACATGGGGAAGGTTTTGCTTCACAGGGGACACTTGGCAATGTCTAAACATTTTCGATTGTCACAACCTAGGGGCGGAGGTGTTACTGGCATTTAGTGGGTAAAGATGTTTCCTCACCTGTAGAGTAGGGCTCACTATCTATCTTGTAGAGCTATTGTGTAGGGTCAGTAAGGTAATGGGTGTGCCCAGCGCCTCACAACAGTAGGTCCTTACAAATACTCCCTACACAAGCCATTGTTACACTTTGGAATCCCTCCTGGTTTCGTCTTTCTAAGCCCACTCTGTTTGTCTCTTGCCAGGCCAGTGCCTCTGACTCCTTCCTTGCTGGTCTCCACGCTTCTCCCCTCTGCCCCTGCACCCCACCCTGTCCATCAGCCTGACCCTGTCCCTCAGACCCCACCCCGGCAGCAGGTGCTGCCTCCCCTCCCACATCCCCCCCTGCACAGACTTCCTACCTGCCCTACGCTACCCATTGTCTCCCACACCTCTGTCCACAGTGGCATAAGATAGTGGAGCGCACCTCAGATCTGGACCAGGATGCTGTCCAGTTTTGGGAAAGTCAGCCTCACCTATAAATTAGAGACATAAACTCTAGCCCATGAAGTGGTTTCGTGGGCCAGGTTGAGAACTCAGGTGAAAAAATACAACTGGAAAGAGTATAAAAGTGTAAGTTACTTCGTTTGTGAGCATTGCCCTGTTTTATATTTTTATTTTCATAGCATTTACCATCTTTTTTTTTAATGGAAAAATGTTAATTAGTGTTAAGTAACAAAATCTGGTAATAAACATAGTGTATACAGTCTGACAAAACTTTATATGAATAAAATACTACAAAAGACATAATACGCCAAAATGTTAACAGTTTATTTTCCTTCTTAAAGTTTTATAGTTTATGTCTGACATGCCGATCTATGGCTCACTCTGAGTTACCTTTGGCTCCAGGTGTGAGGCGGGGGTCCACCTCGTCTTTTCATGTCGGTGCGCAATCACCCCAACACTGTTCGTTTCCAGCTGCTCGTGCGCCTTTGTCCTATTGGCCATGGTTGCGTCGGTCTATTTCTGGAACCCCTATCCTGATTCATTGTTCCATTTGCTGTCTTTTTTTTTCTTTTTAGAGAGAGGGGAAGGGAGGGAGAAAGAGAGGGAGAGAAATGTCAGTGTGTGGTTGACTCTCATGTGGCCCCCACTGGGGACCTGGCCCGCAACCCAGGCATATGCCCTCACTGGGAATCGAACCTGTGATCCTTTAGGTTCACAGTCCACGCTCAATCCACTGAGCTACACCAGCCAGGGCACCCTTTGCTGTCTTTAGGCCAATGCCTCACTGTCCTTTTTTTTTTTTCGACTTGGAAATATTTTATTAGCATAATATGAAAGTTTTTGTTTTTTTTATTTATCCTCTTCTAACAAGCTGTAATTTTGTCTCTTATTTATTGACTGTCTCCCTCTGCTAGTATGTAGGCTCCATGAGGGTAGAGACTTTTGTCTGTTTTATTCACTGCGGTATCCCTAGTGTCTGGAGCAGCAGGTGTTCAAAAACATGTGTTGGGTGAGTGAATTCTCTATCTGCGCACAACGCGCTTCTGTGAAGCCTCCCTTCCAACGCTTGCACCGTGGTAGCTTAGTCACTGCGGTGCCTCCGTTTTGTAGATGAGGAGACTTGCCCAGAGTTAGTCACCCGAAAGTGGCAGGGCCAGATGCGTTTGTTCATTTCAATTTTTTTTTATTCTCATTCGAGGACATTTTTTCATTGCTTTTAGAGAATGGAAGGGGAAGAGAGAGAGAGAAAGAAAAACGTCGATTGGTTACCCTGACCAGGGATCAAACTCAAAACCTTCCGGTGTACAGGACAGCGCTCCAACCAAGTGAGCCACACAGGCCAGGGCCACTTGTCATTTGAAAACACCGAGCACCTCCTGTGTTTTAGGCACTGTGCCAGGCGCTGGGGACACAGATGGCCAAGACTTGGTCCTTCCTGTTCCTCACAGTGCTTTTGAGGGGAAGGGTCATGGAGGGAGGATGCTACGGGAACAGAGAAGGGCCCCCTCCAAGGTCATTGGTCTTCAAGACAAGTGCCCCTTCACTGCCCAAACTACCCCTATGGTGGACTCAACCACTATATTCTTTTTTTTATCAGAATATGATTATAGTTTAATACAACCAAAAAATAAAACACCACCACTATTTTTATATCCCTCATAAATGCTCCAGCTCCCAGGATTCTGGAACCCACTTGGAGTTCATCCAGTTCAGGGTCCTGTGCTGCTCTTGAGCCACGGTGCTTGGCTCTACCTCTCCCTGTTTTCTCTGCCAGTGGGCAGCTCCCTTGAGAGAAAGCATAGTACCTCAATCCCCATATCTTTTTTAAAAAGATTGTATTTATTTTCATTTTCAGAGAGAGGGGAAGAGAGGGAGATAGAGAGGGGGAGAAACATCGATTGGTTACCTCGCTCTGACCAGGAATTGAACTGGCAACCTTTCAGTTCGCAGGCCGGCAGTCAGTCCACTGAGCCACACCAGTAGGGCTCAATCCCTGTATCTTGAGAGCCACTTGGCCCAGATCAGGAAACTGAGGCCCAGATAATTTGTTGAACCTATTGACACACAGCAAATGAGAGGCAGGACTGGAACCTGGTCTTCAACCAGTCACTACGCCGCCCACCCTAACCCCCAGCAGGCTGTGCTCCTCTGCACCTGGCTGGCCTCCTCTGCTTTCTCCTGCTTCTTCAGAGACTGGGTATCGAGCCCTGGCAGGAGGAGAGCAGACTGATGGCACCTGGGGTCTAGAGTTGGGATCGAATATTTAGGATAAAAGCCCGCTTTGGAGTTCAGATTTAGGACTGAGGTCATTTTGGTGATGGTGAGGCAGGACATTCTTTGGAAAGAGCCTAGAGTGAAATTTGGGGTGAGGCTCCTCCCTTCTTTCTCCTGCCTCTTTTCCCCAAAGATAGGGAAGTCCAGGATAGGAAGAGTTAAGTGTGGTTTTGCTTCCCGAGTCAGGAGGGGAAGCCAGACAGTGGAGGGGGAGGGATGGGACTGGGTGGGTCAGAGCTGGTGCTCAGTGCCAGGGGGTGCTGAGGCAGTGGGAACAGCACAAGCCCGGTACCTCATGTTTCACTGGCTCACCTACCCCTCCTCCATTCCTGGTTTGGGGAACAGAAGAGGGAGAAGCAGAACAAGACTTTTTGTTTTGTCTGGGAAGCCAAGGGTGGGTGCTGTACCCTGGGGGAGGGGACTGCGGGGAGGGGAAGCCATATCCTGGGTCCCTCACCTGGAAGCATCCTGGATGCTCACCACACTGTCCAGCACCCTCCTAGAGATGGGAACCAGAGCAGCCCCACCCTCCTATGTGACCTCTCTGAGCATTTTGAGTTCTTGCTGTAGTCCCAGTCCAGCCCCTTGTCCATTGGAGGCCAGCTCTAGAGCCCAGAACAGAGGGCCTGTCCAGCTCTCCTCCCTTTGCATATTACAGAAACCCTGACATCCCGCAGGTGTAGGAGTTAGCAACATTGTTTCATTTCCCAGGTTCCTCATCAGAATAAACTGTGGGAGGCACAGGGTCAGGGCACCCATGGGTTCCAGAGCTTTACCACCTCTTAAAGAGAATTAGGTGGCTGATGGGGTTAGGGCTGGGATTAGGGGACAAGAGTGGAAGGACTGATCAAAAGGGTCCTTGGTGCCCTGGCTGGTGTGGCTCAGTGGATGGAGTGCCTGTCTGTGAACCACAGGGTCACTGGTTTGATTCCCAGTCGGGGCCAGGTCTCTAGTGGGGGACACATGCGAGGCAACCACACATTGGTGTTTCCTTCCCTTCCTCCTTTCCCCTCTCTATAAAAATAAATAAATAAAATCTTTTAAAAAAAGGGGGTCCTTGGTGAGGCCTGAGGATGGGGTGGGAAGCCTGGTGACCTGGATGGTCCTGTTTTGTTAGAGGGCCTGGCCCCTCCCCAGAGCCAGCTGCAAACCAGACCTGGCTAAAGAGGAATGTGCTGGCTCCTGGTTATGGAGTCTTTGCTCTCCCTGCCCCCCCATTACCCCTTTCTGACTGCAGCCAGGATGGAGGTCTGTTGTACCACTGGCTGTCCAGCCCCCTGCTCTGCTACCCCTTTCAGGCCCCTTTGGGAACCACAAAAATCTGGGACCTGGTGTCCTGGCAACATGATGAATGCACACACAGCTTTGGTATCTGTTTTAAATTATCCATTAAAATAAGTACAATGCTGGCAGTGGGGAGGAACCCAGGACAGTCCTGCAGTTGATAGGGCGGGGTAAGCAGTAGGAAGGGACTGAGAAGGGGAGGAACGTAGGCAGCCTCTTTTTCCAATTGCTTGGGTCCAAAGGAAGGGGGCAGGGGATGGAGGCCACAGTGCCTGAGCCCTATTCTTGGCCTCCTCGGGGCCTGTGGCTCTTGCTTAGGTCTAAGACCCAATGATTGGTTCTGAAGGAAGATTAAGTCTGTGGCCACGCCACCCTGAATGCACCCGATCTGGTCTGAAGGAAGATTAATTGGT
>VMDR010001104.1:96780-146797 GCA_007922815.1 Macrotus californicus
GGGGGGGGGGGGGGGGGGGGGGGGGGGGGGGGGTAGGGGTGACTCATTACTGCCGTGGGGAGGAAAAGGGGAGCCAGTAGTGGACGGAGTGAGTCACCCCAATGGGCACTAGCCTCCATCCCCTACCGCCTTTCCTGGATCTGCCTGCCTGGCATTCTCACTTGCTTTGCACTTTCCCTCTTCCCACTGCCCTTCACCCACCCACTCTCGCCCCTTGGCCCTGCCCTCTACCCTTGAGGCCTGAGACAGTAGGAGGGCTACGCAGCCAAGAACCGCGACGCGAGCTTCAGCGAAGCTCCAGGCAGAGTGGGGTGCGCTGGAGAGGGTGGGGCCCGACTTCGCCAAGGCTGGGCGGTCCTCTTCCCCTGCTCACCACTCCCGCCCCCACCCCAGTGGGTATGCGACTGCCCCTTTAAGAACAGTGGCCCCTCCTCCCATTCCCAGGACCTATTAGAGCCTTTGCTCGGACTCCGGTGACTCAGTGTTCGCGGGAGTGCCGCAGCCACACCAGCCAACCCCGATCCCAGGTCTGACAGCGCCCAGCCCAGATCTCCACGTCTGCCAGGAGCAAGCCGACAGCCAGCCGGCCGGCGCGCTCCAACTCCGAGCCATCTGTGTCCTTCGGCCCGAGCCCAGCGCCCTTCCCGGGACCCCTGCCCTGCGGGCAGCGCTGCCACCCTGCCGGCCATGGAGACCCCGTCCCAGCGGCGCGCCACCCGCAGCGGGGCGCAGGCTAGCTCCACTCCGCTGTCGCCCACCCGAATCACCCGGCTGCAGGAGAAGGAGGACCTGCAGGAGCTCAACGACCGCTTGGCGGTCTACATCGACCGTGTGCGCTCGCTGGAGACGGAGAACGCAGGTCTGCGCCTTCGCATCACCGAGTCTGAGGAGGTGATCAGCCGCGAGGTGTCCGGCATCAAGGCCGCCTATGAGGCCGAGCTCGGGGATGCCCGCAAAACCCTTGACTCGGTGGCCAAGGAGCGCGCCCGCCTGCAGCTGGAGCTGAGCAAAGTGCGCGAGGAGTTTAAGGAGCTTAAAGCGCGGTGAGTGCGCCCAGGTGGCGGCGTGCGGGCGGACTGGTCACACCTGCCCGGCCCCAGGCGTCTGATAACTTTGCCATAGAGCCTCGTCCCTCCCCGGAACTGCCCCCAGCGGGTGACTGGCAGTGCCAAGGGAAGTCATCTGGACAGGACAGATAAGTGAGGGGTTTCTGGGAGAGGGTGGGGTACATAAAGAGTGGTGGGAGCATCAGGGCCAAGTAGGGGCAGGTGGCAGGCCCACATTCAGTCAGGGTAAGGTTTGCCGGCCATTTGGAGCCTGGGGGAGGAACTTGAGCGAACCAGAACTAACCCTGTCTGGTCTAAGAAATCTGGGCACCCCAGGGCACATTGGAATGGGTGAAAGGGTCCTGTTAGAACTTTTCTTGGCAGGCTTGGCACAGAGCCAATTTTGCCTAGACTGGCTCTGAACACATGATGTTCTTTAAGACAGAGCTTCCAAGCTGGCAGATGTCCAGTGGTGCTGGAGAGCGGTCACAAGGCAGGGCGACCCCTTTTTCCCCCTGCAGGGGCCTGTAGGTGGCCCTCCTGGCACAACCCTTTCTGGATTTCTGTCTAAGAACTGGGAGGCTATCCTTCTCTCCCTGCTTGTCTGGGACCTTCCCTGGGTCTTGACAGACCCACCAGGCGGCTCCAGGAGATCTGTTCCTCTTCCCCCGCAGCTCCCACAGCCCTTGGCCTGCTTGGCCCAGGAATGCAAGGGAGGGAGGGAGGGAGACAGAGGGCAGAGGCTCCACCTCAGGAAGTTGTGTTATACCCAGGTCTGGTGGCTCCCCCAACCTCCTAGGGGCTCCTCTGTCTGGTGCCTCCCAGAGTTTAGGCCTGTGTCCCTCCCTCTGCCTCCCTCCTCGGGGTGAGCCACTTTCATTTTCCCAGCCAAGCCTGGCTGTCTTTGCTCTGGCCGGTCCTCTCAGCCACTGCCTCTTTTTCTTCTGCTTCTTCCCATTAATAAATTGCTGGAATACAGTGACATTTTTGAAATCCAGCCGTTGGAAGCTCCATGCCTCTCTTACCTCACCCACCCCTGCCCCACCCCACCGCACCCTACTTGACTCCACCCTCTTTTCTAAAAAGACCTTGGAGCCTGGAGGTTTAGGCCCTCTTTCAGTCCCACAAGACTTTGGTTTCCTTCTCTCTCTTGCCCTTTTCTCCACGAAGGCCCAAGCCAAAGAGCCCTGAAGGTGCTGGAAGACCCCTGGGCATGGGTGGGGGGTGTGTGTGGACTGTGGTTTGAGTTCCCCTCTTTCTCCTTTTTTTAAAAAAAAGATTCATTTGAGAGAGAAAGAAACATCAATTTTGTTGTTCCACTTACTCACGAATTTATTAGTTGATTCTTATATATGCCCTGCCCAGGATCAAACCTACAACCTTGGCTTATGAGGACGCTGTTCTAACCAACTGAACTTCTGGGCCAGGGCTACTCTCTCGGTTCATTACCAAACTCCTGCTCCTAGAGTCTGCACACATCCTGTACTCTTTCCAGCCCCAGGCGTGGTGGCAGATCCATCCCCTTGTAAAGAGTAGGTGGAAGTTGTGTGGGCAGATAGGCTGACTGTTTCTGTTGAAAGGGAGCATTCCTGTCTTTTTCACTAGAGATTTGAACAATTCAGTTAGCAGGACCCACAGGAGGCAAGCTAGGAGAATCCCAGAGAATGTTAGTATTCTAAACTGGTCCACTCAACCACCAAAGCCCCCATGGCAGATATCTGTGAGAGGGCATTCTCGGCAGGTCTTTTTCTGGGTATACACCGATCAGGAAACAGGACAAGTGGAGTCTATGGTCTCACGCTAACCCAGCCACACCAGTCTGTCTCCTCTGTCTCCCGGTGCAGCTGTCCATGCCTGGAACTCCGGAGAGGGGTGTACACACGTGGGGCAGGGGCGGGGGTGGTGTATGTACTTGTTATATTTAGCCACCTGACTCTCTTCTCCCCCACTGATCCTGGCTGGAGAGGCTGGGCTTCCGGAAAAGGGGGGTGGGTTTGCACATCTGGGTCCCAGGCTGATGGACAGCAGGGTGGAGACAAAGAGGAGCTCAGACTGGGGTGACAGTCCTCCTCTGTGTCCCTAGTGGGAAGAGCTAGGATTTGTTGCTCCCTTTTTTGTCTACTCAGGGTGAAGTGAAGAGTAGAATAAAGAGTTGGGAGAGGAGGAAAAGGCATTGTTCTAACCCCTTCCACTGAAGTTGAAAGAGAAGGTGTTGTCTGGCTTAGTGTTTAATTAGAGCTCAGAGTTCAGGGCCAGGCTTTGGGTTGGGATACAGAGCTGCCCTGTGGCCCAGCCTGGGTACCTCAACCACACCCAGGAGTTTAGGGTACCCTCTTGTTGAACTGGGTTATAGGCTCGAAGCAGAAACACTCCACATACCCCCAACACACATACACACATTCTTCCTATTCTGGAGCCTAAGTGCAGGGAGAATGAGATTGAAAGCAGCAGGGAAGGCCTGCCTGGGCTCCAGGTTTGGGCTGGGCCCCACCCCAGGGCGGACAGCTGGGTGGGTGACTCAGACGCTGCCCCCCTCCCTCCCTCCCACCCTGACGGCTTTACAAGAGATAGCAGGTGTCTTAAAGGGAGGGATGGGGGCCTGAATGTCTATATCTCCACCCCAAACTCCTGCTCCCCACTCACCACAGCACCCTGGGATTCTTTCCTGCCTCCTTCCTTAGGACCTCTGGTGGTGGCCTGGAACCGGGGCTCAGGACAGGCAGTGCACACAAGTAGTTCTGATGTTGGGGGCAGAGTTATGGGCTTGGGCTGCAGGACTGCCAGGGTCTGCGTCTTCCCTTGGGGAACTGGTGGAGGAAGAATGAGTCAGAAGTGGGGAGATCCCTGGCCCGCAAAGCAGAAGCACCTCTTCCCTCCGGACGAGGCCTGTGGACTCGACAACTTCCTGGATTGCCTGCCTTATGCAGCCTCAGTGGGGACAGGCAGAGAGGCACAGGCCCAGATTCATCCAAACTCTTATCAGGATAAGAACAGCAAAGGTCAGAGAGGTTCCATGTCACACAGCAAGGGAGTGACAAGCCAGGGCTTGAGCACAGGCCCACTTCTGACTTCCAGTTTGCGTGGTCATACCATTAACCCTTACTCCCCTAGCACAGGGAACAGGTTGGAGGGTCAGGAGGGTGAGATGGGGTCATCGAGGCTCACTCCTGAAGTCTGGAGATTCTGCTTGGGGACCTTAATGCTCTGCTATTTTGTCAGGGCCTGTTAACACTTAATAACAGCCTTTGCCCCAGCCCGAAAGACCCAGGACCCTGCTGGGCTGTGGATCAGGAGGCTGGTGATTCCTGCCTTGGGACTTGTCGTGGGAATTGTCTACCTGGATCTGAAGGAAGCTGTGTCCTTTGCATGGTGGCCTTTGAGGACACCTGAGCCCCAGTCCTCACTTGAGGACGCCTACTGATGTTATCTCTGCCCTACCCCCAGCCTCCACCGAAGTCCACATTTTTAAAACATTATTTGTTTAGAGAGAGAAACATTTGTTGTTCCACTTACTTATGCATTCACTGGTTGATTCTTGTATGTGCCCTGACCTGCCTGGGATCGAACCCACAAACCTTGGTGTACCTGGATGATGCTCTAACCAACTGAGATACGCTGCTAGGGCTTTAAGAATTTATTTATTTATTTTTAGAGAGAGAGGAAGGGAGGGAGAAAGAAAAGGAGAGAAACATTAATGTGTGGTTGCCTCTCGAGTGCCCCCTACTGGGGACCCTGCCCACAACCCAGGCATGTGCCCTGACTGGGAATCAAACCAGCGACCCTGAGGTTTGCAGGCTGGCACTCAATCCACTGAGCCACGCCAGGCAGGGCCCAGTCCTCATTCTGATTCAAAGGGAAAGAAGAAGATGCAGCTAAACCCTGGGGCTGAGCAGTACTTGAGGAGCCTAAGAGAAACAAGAGATATGAATTACTACTAAGGCCCCCAACTGCTTTCCCACCATCAATGCCTCTGGTTGGCACGTCCTCTGGCCTTCAGGAGTCTGAGACTTACTCAGTCTATTTGGGCTGTGCCCACTGTCCCCACTCCTAGTCCCATCATAGTGTTTCAGTAGCTTAGTGTCAGCTGAAGCCAGGGACAGCTGGGAAGACAACTGGTAAGAGACACTTTCATCTACCAGCTACTCCCTCTGCTCTCCTGCCCCTCTCCACCCCCACCCCCACCAGCCCCTTACCATCTCCAGCAGCTGTAGCAGCCAAGGCCAGGTTTGCTCAGAGGCCCAGACACTAGGGCAATTCATCCATTTCTTACCTCCTTGGGCCCCCAGTGTGCTGAAGGTGACACAGGCTGAGCGTAAGTCTTCCTGGAGCTGTCTCTGGGGAGGTGGCAGAGTCTCATCCTTCACCCCTTGAGAGGCATGGTGGTCCACCAACAAAACGACAGATTGTGTGAGGGAGTTGAAACAGCCCTGGCCCTTGGTGTCCTTAGTCCTAGGCTTGGCCTTGCCACTGAACTGCATGTGACCTTGAGCAAATCGCCTCCCCTCTCTGAATTTCCTTAGCTATAAAAGAAAGGGGTCAGAGTAGGTCTCCAGAGGTCCCTCAGGTTCCAAAGTAATAGTGTAGTGACCCACAAAGGGAAAAAACAGCCTTCTAAATACCAAGCTATAAATATTAAAATAAATTATAATTAATAAATAATAAAAATATTAAAATCAAATACTATTAATGTGAATATAATTAATAGTCAGTGCTATTCTTAATAGAAATTATTTCCCACAAGCTATGAAATTAAAAGTACTAACACCCTCTTTCTTTCTCAGAGAAAGTTTGTTAGGAACAATTAATGATGACATCACACTTTTGGATCGCTAGTAGGAAAGGGCACTTCATTTTCAAGTCCTGTCCCTTCAGGACTGTGGAAGGGGCCACGTTGTGTGAAGGAGGGAGCGAGTCCAATGGCCCTGTGTTGGGGGTAGGAGGGAGGCCCTGGGCAGGCAGCACTGTTCCTGTAGAGCTGGCCAGGATTAGACAGCCTGTGCCTGGAGCCAGATGGAGGTGCGTTGTGATCCTGAGATCCCCACCTACTACCCTCCCTACACCCATTTTGCCTCCCCCAACCGGAGGCTGTGAGGAGGTCTTGGCCCTAAACAATCCTTCAAAAGACGGGACAGTTTGGGAAGGAGGTGGGGCTGGAGGGTGCTCCCCATCCCTTTGTGGGAGAGGAAGCCTGAATCCTGCCCGTGGAAGCCAGGAATAATTCTGGCTGGGATCCCAGGCCCAGCAGAGGAGCTGAGTCACAGTGGAGGGCAGAGTGGAGAGTGGACAGGAGACCCCAAGCTTTCCTAGTCAAAGAAAAGGCTGAGGGGTACCTTTTTCAAGAACTACCACGGATGTTCTTGCTGAGGAGCAGCAAGAGGGACGGGTCTGAATCAGATGGGAGACACATGTAGGTGGACAGGACATGTGAGTTCTTTTCAGGCTGGCTCAGGGGAGCCAGAGACTCCTCATTTTGAGGAGTCCAGTTCTGGGGAGTTGAGAGGAGGCAGTCTGTGATTCCCAGTGCCCCCTTCCTCCCCAGCACTAATGCTACCACCCCCTGCTGGCTGTGAGAGAGAGCTGCATCTGCCGAGGCTGGAGCTGGAATGCAGTGTGACCAGAACTCCCAGGTCCTCCCCCCCACCCCACCCCATTTCTTGCTCTTGGGGTGTGGCCTCCGCCCCCTCCCGCCATTGTCAGGGTCAATAACCAGGGGCCACCAGATGGAAGGTTGTTATGTTCTAAGAAGTGACTGCTGAGTCACCTTCTTGTGGGGACCTCCTAACTGCCCCTTCCTTTGGCCAGGGGCCTCCCTTCCTCCCACTGCCCAAGATGTTCTATCTCTTCCTAGGCCATCCCTCTTCCCTCCGTGCCCCTACTTCTTCCGGTCTGTTCCCAGGCCTCACCCCTGCATTTTTGTGACAACACAGGAGTGATTTCTGTAGAGAAAGGCCAGGAAGAAGGAAAGTGAAGTTTGGCAGGGGACCTTAAGGGAGCGGTTGGTCCGGAAGCCAGCCTCCTGCTTGTCCAGGACCCCAGTGCCCTGGCCTGTGGCTGCAGGCTTCCCTTGCCTCTGTGCGTGCCACGTTGATATGCTCAGCAGCTGTGACTCAGGCTGGGCCCCCTGCCAAAACCAGGGTCTGAACATGTCAGCAGGTCTCCTATCCCCCTTCTCAGCACAGCCCTGCCTCTGAAATTAAGACCCAGCTTTGTTTGGGCTGAGAGCCTGGCAGCTCCAGAAGGAGGTCTGATGGGCCTCAGACACTGAGCACGTGTAGCAGTGTCACACCCAAGAGAGAGGCACGTGGAAGCAGAGCTATGCCTGCTTTGGGCGCATGTGCCTGTGTGGGGAGGTCAGGAGTGGGAAGTCCATCCTGGAGGGCCCACCTATGCTTTCTGGGTGTAGGACACTTGGAACTCACAAGGTGGAGTTTGAGGAAGCCTCTAGGAGCTTCTCCGTCCCTAGAACACCTTACCCCTCCGTTCCTTTCTTTATGGTCTCTTCTTCAGAGAGGGATGTTGCCTTGAATGATAGCGTGGGGAAGCCAGATGTCCCGCCCACACCCTGCCATTACCTGAAAGTGAGGCCAGATCCACAGACCAGCCAGGAAACCAAGCAGCGCTGCCTTTTGAAGGTGGAGGATGTCAAACCTCGTGGCTTCGCACACAGTTGTGGAAGTGTGGGGCGCTTGACAGCTGGTTTGCTAGGCCTCTGTCTCCCTCTCTGACTGGAGTGTGTCCCAGGCTCTGTCCCTGGGTGTCTCTGCCATGCTCTGTGCCCCCTGCATGCATCATACAACTGTCTGTATTCGGTCCTGTCTGCTATTAGTGTCCTCAGGTGACCAGGTGGACAGATTTTTTCGTCTGAGACTGCCCTTCTCCAGACCTTAGTTTCCCCATCTGTAAAACTGCAGGAGTTGCTCCAGGAGAAGGTCCCTCTAGAAGCCTTGAGCATATGAACCTCCTACTGTCAGGGCATCAGGGGACATACAGAAAAAGCCCCAGACGCAGTAAAGGTGGAAAGAGAATAAACCAGCAGGTAAAACAATAGCTGAACACACGTGGGAAGAGGATGGGGTGGGGCTGGGGCCTCAGCCCCAAGGGCAAGGCTAAGGCGGGGCTTGAGGTTGGGGGTGGGTTTGGATAGGTGGAGGGAGGAAGGGAAGAGGGATGTACTGCAGTGGGAGGGGTTGCTGGAACAAAGGGGGGAGTGGTAGGAACAGCAGACAGGTTTGGGGTGGCCCTGGGGTGGTCGCATCACCAGGCAGGAAGTCAGCCTGGCCACAGGTCTAGACACCTGGGAGCACAGGAGAAAGCTGTTCCTAAGCCAGGACCCCCTGCCCAGCAACACTGCCCAGCCACAGGTGGCGCCCTTTCCTGTGAGGCAGGAAATGCCTAGGAGACCTTCACCCTTCTTACCCCTCCCCTCCCATCCCCACTCCTCCGGGTCTCCATTTGTTCAACCATGGGGAACTCCATTGGCTGGTGAGGCTGAGGGGCTGAAGGGTGGCCTTCAAGGGGCCTGGGGTGGGTCTGAGGGAGCCCTCTTGACCATCTTTCCCTCCTACTTCTTATTTTAGCCCCAGCCCTTGTCTCTGCTCCCCTTGTCTCTTACTCAGCCCAGGGGAGGAAATGGGGGCCCTCCTTCAGGGCCTGGCAAGCTGCTCGCAGCAACCAGGCCCAAACTGGCCTGCGGCAGACCCTGGCTTCCATATCTGGCATCCAAGCTGGGCCGAGGAGGGTGACTCAGCGGGTGATTGGCCCTGTGCCCACCAGCCCCTTTGCTGTGCTAGGCACCTTTCTTCCCCCAAAGCAGTCCCAGAGTCCCGATCTGCCGAGAGGCCTGGGTCTGGGCTTCCGCCCCTGGACAGCCTCAGCTCAGCAGGCCCCAGCCTTGGGCCAGGCCAGCCAGCCTCCTGCCACCCTTTCTACCTTTTCTTCTCCTCGCTGCTGCGCTGTCCTCTCTGCCCACTCTCTTCCCTCCTGCAGGAACCAGGGTTACCAGCTGTGGGAGAATTAGCAACAGGATGCCAAGCCCTTCTTGCCTCATGAGGCTACTGGGATGGAGCCACTCCTGTGCTTGAGGAACCTGGCGGGTGCAAGGGAAGGAGCCACCCCTGCACTGGCATGGCGTGGGGCCTGGGACAGGACGCAGGCAAAGCCAGGGTCTCCCCTGTGAGCACTAGAGGATTTCCCGACCCCTGCCCGGGTATTGTCTGCCTGAGGATGAGTCACCTGTGGGGCCCCTGGTTCCCACCATTCCCAGCAACCCTTGCCTGCCCCACCCTGTCCCCCTGCCAACCCAGTATGGGACAGCAGTCAGCACGTGCCCAGTTCTGCCACTGGCAGCCCGCAGTGCACTCGGACACAGACAGCACCATTGCTCCGGGGCTGAGCCCCTAGCCAGTGTCTGTTTGGGGTCTGTGCTAGGTCTGAAGACCCCAACTAGCTGGGAAGTAGCTTTGGGGGCTGGTGAACAGGCAAGCTTGGGGGGTAGGTAGGAGAGCCATCTCAGGGAGTGCGTGCAGCTCTCTGGCCGCAGAGCTCTGAGGTCTGAGTCATGAGCCGTGAGCGATAGTGGCTTCTTCCCCACAGATGGGAGCTCCCCAGACCTGGTGGAGAAAACCGCAGAGGCGCTTCCTCACTTCTCTCTCTGCTCATGGTTTCCCAGTCTGCAGGGCGTGTCTTAGTTCTTTAATGGTGTCTCTTTCAGGGGACAATCAAAGCCTCCAGGAGGCAAAGGAAAACAGCCCCCTTAGTTTCTCTGGAGCCACGGTACCACAGCAGGCGTTGAAGCAGCACTGCTACCGGCCGTGCGCACACACCTGCGGCAGGACCTGGACTCAGTGCTCCGTGCCTCAGTTTCCTCAGTCTCAGAACAGCAGCCTCTGTTGTGTAGGAAAGCCGTGAAGACTGAGTTAACCGTGTAACATTTAGAGCAGCGCCTGGTACACACTCAGCCCTGTCTGGGCGTCTGCCGTTGTTACATCGCTGTCACGACCACCGCCCCACTTTGGGAGCAGTGGGGAGAGATTACACTGAAGGGAAAGCTCCTAGAATCATTCACCTGTAAGCTGCCAGGGGGCAGGGACCATGAGCCTCTGTTTTCCTAGGTCAGTGTCTGCCACGGAAAGGTCATTTCCAAGGGGAATTCCTGGAGCTCCTCTTCTGGGGTCTGAGGCAGCCTGGGAGCAGGACTAGAGAAGAGACACCCTTTCTCTGTCTTCTGAAAGCATTGCTCATTCCTGCTTCTCCCAGCTCAGGCTGGCTGGGTCATTGTGCCAGCTGTCCAGCCCCTCTGGGCCCATGGCTTAGAAAGCAGTGAGGCGGAGGAGTCCTGTGACCCCATCCCTGCTGCTGCTTGCAGTGCTTGGCACTGGGCTCTTGATCTTCCTCTGTGCCTCAGTTTTCTTCTCTGTAAAAGGAGGGGGTTGAGCTGAACCCACTCTTAGCTCATTCTAGTTCTCTAAAATTCTGAGAGCCTCCCACTGCGGCTGTTAGCCCGCAGGGCAGAGAGGCCGCTTCTGGGAAGCCCTCGCCAGCCTTGGAGTCGATTCAAGGCTCTCGGAATCTATGTCTGCTGCGTCGCTTCACTTTACCAGCGGTTTTTCTTCTTTCTCTCTCCTCCCCCTACAGCTGCCTCAGCTTCGGAAAAGTTCTGAAGTCACGGAAAGTTGGGGCTGTGCTCCCGGCCAGGGGCAGAGCTAGATAGCAGCCAAGACCTGAGCTGGGTTTTGACTTTATTTTTGGTTTTTATTTTTTGGCTGAGACGGAGGAGGGGAGACATCCTCTAGTTCTGGAAGGGCTGCTTTCACAGGAGACAGACACCGTTGCATTACATAGTTTGTTTTGAGATGTGGCCAGAGGCCTAGACGGGAGCAAGCATGCAGGCTGGAGGTGCTCCCATCCTTCCTGGGCCTGTCTGAGCGGCACTCTGTCCCCCTCCCAGGGGAGCCCAGTTGAAGGGGAGGTGACTCCTGTTTGAAATATGCTAAGGTCGCAGGAGAACACTGCCTCAGTCTTGGCCTCCCCCTCCTGCTTCACAGTAAATTGTTGGGGCTCTTGGGCCTAACGCTTTTGCCGCAGGAGAAAATGTTGGCAGGGCCATTTTTTTCCTTTCCAGGGTAGAATATTTTTCCCCTGCCCACGTTTGTTTTCTTTTTTCCATCTGCTGTGGTGGGCTTGTGCTGAAGGGCTGATGCGTTACAGATGGCAGCTGGGACCCGGCCCTTAGACTCCCACCCCCTGGGTCCAACCCTTTTTTCTCACCAGACACTGGTGAAGGGATCGTAACAGCTGGAGAGTTCTTGGATTCCCCAGAGGTTTTTAAGAAAATAGGACCCCTTTATTTCTCCAGTTCACAATCCAGCAAACATAATCAGGGGCCCAGAAAGGAAGGAGTGGCAGAGGCAACCTCCGTCTGCTTGGTTCTCGCTAAAGCTTTACCCAGTTTGAAGAGTGGGGTGGTTCAAGGCTGGAGCCCAGACAGGCCTGGGCTCTGGTCATATCTGGAGCCAAATGCTGAGGCTTGTGGTTGATGGGTAGGGATCGGCATTCTCTCAGGCTCTGAGGAGGCCCAGAGGGAGGAGGCTGGAACCCCGTGCTCTGCCCAGATCAGGGGACCCAGACTGGGTCTGAGAAAGGGGAGGGCTCCTATCACGCCTGGGAGACCATCCCAGGTCCTCTTGAGCTCTAACCAGACTTTCTCTCCCTACAGCCCCCAGAGTGTAAAAGGGACTAGGGGAGGTGAGCGACACCTTTGGGGTTCAAACTGAGAAACATTAGGGAGGCATAGACCTCAGAGCTGGGAGTCTGGTTGTCTGGGTCCTGAAAGTGGGGAGAATTGGCTGAATGGAAGGTGGGTGGAGTCAGGGAGGAGAAGGTTACGGCGGCACCGCGTGGGAAGGGGCAGGAGACAAAGGTGGCCCTGTCTCTTTGGGAAGGGATGGGAGGGAGAAAGGGAAAAGCATTCATCTCACGGGATCAGGCTTTGCCCTTGGCCCCAAGCACGTTCCTGAGCACTGAGTCATAGGAAGGGTGGAGAAGCAGGAAAGGGGTTTGGGGGACTTTGGGGGAAGTGGGAGTCCAGCCCCAGAGGCAGGCAGATGCCAACAAACCAAAACCCAGGGTGCCCTCTCCTGACATTTGGAGGGACAGCAGAGCCAGGCCTCACAGAAGTGACTTCTCTTTCTCCCTGGGGAACCTGGCTCCCTCTAGGGACACAGACTCCTCCCCTAAACTCGTTCTTCCCTTGCTCCCTTAGCAATGCCAAGAAGGAGGGAGACTTGATGGCTGCGCAGGCCCGCCTCAAGGACCTGGAGGCTCTGCTCAACTCCAAGGAGGCTGCCCTGAGCACGGCGCTCAGTGAGAAGCGCACGCTGGAGGGCGAGCTGCACGACCTGAGGGGCCAAGTGGCCAAGGTGAGGCCTGCCCACAACACGTGCCTCCCTCAAAAAAATGCACACTCACTCTTCTACCCCAGTTGCTCTCGGGAGGTGCCTGGTCTGACCTGTCTGCCAGCCTCAGCCCTTGCCTGTCCTAGGGTCATTCCACCCCTCCAGCCCATATTTCATTCTTTGCTGCACATGGTATCTAGCACAGTGAATTTAGAACAATTCACAAGCCATCACCATTCAATGATTCAACGACCTTTGCTCGGCCCTGGATTCTCTCCTCGTTTGGCGCCCCCATAGAGAGCTGCAACCTCTCTGGGAGACAGGAGAGGGGCGTAGATGGTCTACAGAGCCCATAGTCAGGCGCTGATTGTTCATCACATGTGGGACACATGTTCTTAACAATTGACATGTATATGTGGTGGTCTTTACTTTCAAAACACGTTGCTGTCTATTCTGTCCTCTAATCTCTCATGTCACAAGCTAGAGGATTTAAAAAGCTGACTTATTTGCAGTTCCACAGCCTCATCTGTTCAGAACAGAGCCAGGACTAGTCAGTCGCCAAGATTCTGTCCTGCACTCTCTGCCCTCCAGGCCCTGCCACCACCATACACCACGGAGGGACCGGGACATACTAACAGGTCTACAACAAAACCAAGCCTGGGCTTTCTCTTCCCGGGTCTCCTGCTGCCAGCTTTACTCTGTCCCTTGGCCCTTCCCAGTCGTCCCCAGCCCTGAGGCCAGCAGGTGCTTTCTAAGATGAAAATCTAAGAAAGGTGCTTCCCTGCTTAAACTTCAGAGGGTCTTTCTGTGGCAGATAAGGGCTCATCTCTTCATGATCCAGCCCTGCCTCTGAGCCCAGCCACCTCTGTCATCCTTCCACCCCAACTCCCACCCTTTAGGCCTCAGCAGTACGGACGTCCTGAAGATCCCGAAGTACATGTGGGCCAGCATCCCTCTGTGCCTTTGCACGTGCCCTCCTCTGCCCTGCAGTCACAGCAGTGTCCCTCCTCAGGTCCCGCCAACCTGTCCCTCACGTCTCAGCCTCTTGGAGCCCTTCCCAGACCCTCTTCAACCACCCCAGATTCCTTTTCTCACGTTCCCTCTAGACTTTGGACATACTTCTTTTGTAGCAGCTGCTGTGTTATGCCGTAGAGGGGAGTTGCTATCTCTCATTTCTTTACTCGTTACTCTGAGTAAGGAGATATCATTACCTCGGCGAGCCTTCAAGGTGCTCACTCCCCTGGGCCTGTTTCACACATACACAGGGACGCATTGGGAGCAGCCCACTTCTCAACCTCCTTCCAGCTCTGCTGTTCTGTGACCCTCTCCCCGACCTCTGCCCCCTTCCTCTCAGCTCGAGGCCGCCCTAAGTGAGGCCAAGAAGCAACTTCAGGATGAGATGCTGCGGCGGGTGGATGCTGAGAACAGGCTCCAGACCCTGAAGGAGGAGTTGGACTTCCAGAAGAATATCTACAGTGAGGTGGGCATTGTGCTCTGCAGGCGAGAGGACCAGGGCGGGCAGTGACAGACACCAGAGCTGGGGCTGGAGGATCAGCTGTGTGCAGAGTCCACCTGCCCGATTCCCTTGCAGTAGTGGATGGGGGTGGAGAGGTGGCCAGCATCTAGCTCCCAGGTTAAAGTGGGGCTGGCAATGGCTCACAGGCTTAGGACTGGGCAGGAAGCTTGGCCACTTGGGTCTTAGCCTCCAAGGACCTAGTTCTGATTTTGGTTTCTGTGTCCAATCTTTCCAGGAGCTGCGAGAGACCAAACGCCGCCATGAAACCCGGCTGGTGGAGATTGATAATGGGAAGCAGCGTGAGTTTGAGAGCCGGCTGGCAGATGCCTTGCAGGAGCTGCGGGCCCAACATGAGGAACAGGTGGAGCAGTACAAGAAGGAGCTGGAGAAGACCTACTGTGCTAAGGTGCTGCCTCTGCCCCAGCAGCCCTACCTTGCCCACTGTTCACCTGGGCAGGAGGGTCAGATGGATGGTGGTGGGAGCCCAGGGTGCCCAGGACCTGCAGCCGAAGCGATGGCTCCCTTCTCAGATTCCTCCTCCCCCTCCCATTCTCTGCAGCCCTAACCCTGTGCCCTCCCTTGCAGCTGGATAATGCCAGGCAGTCAGCTGAGAGGAACAGCAACCTAGTGGGGGCCGCCCACGAGGAGCTGCAGCAATCCCGAATTCGCCTCGACAGCCTCTCAGCCCAGCTCAGCCAGCTGCAGAAGCAGGTGATACCCCCACCTCCCCCCTTGCCCTGTCAGCCAATAGTCTGGGCAGGACGCAGGGTAGAAGTCCAGGGGGATTCCTGAGGGGAAGGGAACCGCAGACTGACACAGAGCCTCGGATTTGGAGTCACAGGACCTGCTGGCTGCGCCAGGACTACCTCTTACCTCGCCTGTAGGGCTTTCACTTCTCAGAGCCTTGGTTTCCCATTTGAAAATGGAGACCGTTTGGATCTTCCCAAATTCACAGATCTGCCAGGAGACCCAGTGTGGTGTGTTTAAAGTGTCATTATTATTCTTGTGGCTGTGCCACGGTGACAGGAAGAAGTAGGTCCCAGTCTCGGAATGAGGGGTTTCAGTTAGACGTTGGGAATGGCTTCTGAGTCACCAGCCCAGGCAGTGTTAGAGCCCATGATAGTTTCTTCTTTTTTTTTTTTTAAAAAAAAAAAAAGATTTTTCTTTATTTATCTATAGAGAAAGGGAGGGAGAAAAACATCAATGTGTGGTTGCCTCTTGCACACCCCCAGCTGGGGACCTGGCCTACAACTCAGGCATGTGCCCTGACTGGGAATCGAACTGGTGACCTTTTGGTTCACAGGCTGGTGCTCAATCCACTGAGCCACACCAGCTAGGGCCCATGATAGTTTGTTATAGGAGCCTGGAGATCCTAAGGAGTGTGGCTGGGTGTCCCCCACCCCTTACCTCTCCATACTTGGGGTCCTTGGGAGCTCACCAGCCCCGCACCTTCCTCACCCAGCTGACAGCCAAGGAAGCAAAGCTGCGAGACCTGGAAGATTCACTTGCCCGTGAGCGGGACACCAGCCGGCGGCTGCTGGCCGAGAAGGAGCGGGAGATGGCAGATATGCGAGCAAGGATGCAGCAGCAACTGGACGAGTACCAGGAGCTGCTGGACATCAAGCTGGCACTGGACATGGAGATCCACGCCTATCGCAAGCTCCTGGAGGGCGAGGAGGAGAGGTGGGTTGGGGAGGAGTCAGGGAGGTGCCCGCAGCCTCTTTGGCCTGTGACTGGCCTTGACTGAGCCCCAACTTGGTCTCCCCCTGTCCAGGCTACGCCTGTCCCCCAGCCCCACCTCGCAGCGCAGCCGTGGCCGTGCCTCCTCCCACTCGTCCCAGACGCAGGGTGGGGGGAGCATCACCAAGAAACGCAAGCTGGAGTCAGCTGAGAGCCGCAGCAGCTTCTCACAGCATGCTCGCACCAGCGGGCGCGTGGCTGTGGAAGAGGTGGATGAGGAAGGCAAGTTCGTGCGGCTGCGCAACAAGTCCAATGAGGTAGGTGCCCAGGCCAAGTGTGAGGGAACACAGCTGGGTAAGGGAGACTCAGGAAGGTGAAGGGATAAAGTTTGGGGAAAGGCGGACCCGGTGAGTTTGTGTATCTCCCTCACACCCTAGTTCTGGTCCTGGCCGCAGGACTCATCATTGTCTGTAAGGCCTTAGGCAAGTTGTTTCACCTCTCAGAGTGTCAGTCTTTTCGTCTGTAAAACGGGGGTGAACAGTAGTCCCTAACTCTTTGAGTTGTGGAGAAAGTGGAAGTATCTTGTGGCATAGCATAAGTGCCCACGGGTCACAACCATTACCCTTGAGGGGGAGGGCAGCATCGGGGGATGGAGGGAGAGGCCTCCAGTTGTGCCTGCCTGAGTGAGGTAAGTCCAGGAGCCTGGACAAGTATCCCCCAGCATCCCCTCCCCTCCCTGGCAGGACCAGTCCATGGGCAACTGGCAGATCAAGCGCCAGAATGGAGATGATCCCTTGCTGACCTACCGCTTCCCACCAAAGTTCACCTTAAAGGCTGGGCAGGTGGTGACGGTGAGTGGCAGGGTGTGTGGATTCTGGGGAGGGGCTGGTTGGCCTGAGGACAGGTGCTCTGGAGTGAGTGCCCTTTTCTCACCTTTTCTCTCCAGATCTGGGCTGCAGGAGCTGGGGCCACCCATAGCCCCCCTACTGACTTGGTATGGAAGGCACAGAACACCTGGGGCTGTGGAAATAGCCTGCGCACGGCTCTCATCAACTCCAGTGGGGAAGTGAGTATGCTGCAGGCTGGCCTCTTCCTGGGCAAGGCTCCCCTGGGGGCAGGTGGGAGCCAGCTGCCCCCAACCCAAGGAAGCCCATTCAGGTCCACCTTTCTTTTATCTCTGTGGTGCAGTCCTGGACCCTAAACTCTCCACCCAGAGGGCAAACCAAAAGATGGCTCACCAGCAGCCTGAGTGGTGGAGGTTAGGCAGTGAAGATTGAGCCACACTTCTACCCAGACAGTTTGGCAGTGTTCCTCTGGGGTAGAGACCAGTCCCTTAGCTCCAGTACCACAGAGGACAAGTCAGCAGCAGGCCAGACCAAGGGCAGACCACGAGAAAGGTTTTTAGGTGGTTGATGTGGGCGGGTGCACCGCACAGACCTTCCCTGGCCCTAACGCTTGACTTGGTCCCGGGTCCTTGGCAGGAGGTAGCCATGCGCAAGCTGGTGCGCTCAGTGACCGTGGTCGAGGATGATGACGATGAGGATGGAGATGACCTGATCCATCACCACCATGTGAGTGGTAGCCGCCGCTGAGGCCGAGCCCACACGGGGCACCCAGCCAGGCCTGGGGGCAGCCTCTCCCTGGCCTTTCCATGCCAAAAATCTTTTCATTAAAGAATATTTTGGAACTTTACTTGCTGCCCTGGCTTTTCTTCTCTCTCCTCCCTATACCTTGAACAGGGAACCCAGGTGCCTGGGTGCCCTACTCTGGTAAGGAAGGGAGTGGGACTCTTTGATGCCATGGAGTATTCCCATGGGAGCAGTGGACAAGGGTCTGGATGTGTCTCCTGGGGAGGGGACGGGAGGACAGATGTGGGGCACCCAGCCCTGCCTCTCTCCCCCCCATTGATGTTGCATGCATTTCCCTTCTTGTCCCTCCCCATTCCTGTTGCATGTATGTCCTCTCTTCCCCATTTTCCTGCAAGATCTCTCTCTTGTGCCCACCCTCTCCTGTCCATCTTGCACGCCCGCTGCCCTGGCGAGCTTGCTTGCCCTCTCCTTTTCCTGTTCAGCTTAGAGTAGCTGGGACAGAGTCAAAGCCACAACTCCAGTTCCTTATCCCCAAGACTTCCTGACTGACCCTTCTCCCTTTGCATGTCTTCCCTCCCCTCCCCTCCTCTCAGCCCAGCCTCCCAAGCCCCGACCCTTGAGGACAGAACCCCACCTCCCTGCCTGGTGGCGGGGAGCCTGCAGGACTGTGGAGCTGGGTGTCAGCCCTAAGCAGTGAGCCCCAGACTCGCCGTCCCGCTTGAGCCTTGTCTCCCTCCTCAGGGACCCCACCTTGTCTCCCTCCTCAGGGACCCCACCACAGCAGCTCGGGGGACCCAGCAGAGTACAACCTGCGTTCCCGCACGGTGCTGTGCGGGACTTGTGGGCAGCCTGCCGACAAGGCGTCTGCCAGCAGCTCGGGAGCCCAGGTGGGCGGATCCATCTCCTCTGGCTCTTCTGCCTCCAGTGTCACAGTCACTCGCAGCTACCGCAGTGTGGGGGGCAGTGGGGGTGGCAGCTTCGGGGACAACCTGGTCACCCGCTCCTACCTCCTGGGCAACTCCAGTCCCCGAACCCAGGTGAGTTGTCCCTTTGCCTCCAAACCCCGCAGGCAGAGGACCCTGGTCCTTGAGGGTTAGGACAAGGTGGCCCTGTGAGGGGGAGAGCCTTCTCTTCCGCAGCCCGGGGGAGTGGGAGCCTCCCCACCGCCACCCAAGGTCCTAGATAGTCCATGCCTGCAGCCTGCCCCTCCTGTCTGAGCCCCAGACTGGAGGGCAGGGGCAGGGCTGAGGGGCGGGAGGGAGGAGGGAGGGTACAGAGTGGAGGGGGGACAGGCAAGGCGGCTCACACCTTTCTCCTTCTGTCTTCTCTCTTAGAACCCCCAGAACTGCAGCATCATGTAATCTGGGACCTGCCAGGCAGAAGTGGGGACGCAGGCTTCCTGCTTTCTCCTCACCTCGTGCCCACCCCCTCCCTGCACGTCATGGGAGGGGGCTTGAAGCCAAAGAAAAATACCCCTTTGGTTTTTTCTTCTATATTTTTTTTCTAAGAGAAGTTATTTTCTACAGTGTTTTGATACTGAAGGAAAAACACAAGCAAAAAAAAAAATCAAAACCCCACACTGGCATCTCTCTCAACTTGCTCTTCATTTGCCCTGCTTCCAGGAAACTCCGTATCTGCCTTCAACCAAAGAAGGCCCCTTCAGGAGCCAGGGGTAGGGGTGCTTTTACAGAGCCGAGTTTCTGCTTTTCTGCCCTGCCACAGCCCCCGCCCCGGGACCCCATGAACATGGTGCCTGAGAGGCAGGTGTGGAGTCTTCTCTGCCTCCCTCCAAGGGGACAGGGCTGAGCCAAGCCCCTGGGCCAGCCCACGTCCTTCCAGTGTACCTAGCTGAGGCTCCTCTGCCTGCCCACCCCCAGTCCCACCCCTGCCCCCAGCCCGGGGTGACTTGACTCTCCCAGGTACCACCAGCTGTGCTTGCTTTTTCTGTATTTTATGTAGACAAGAGATGGGAATGAGGTGGAAGGTAAAAGAAGGGGGGAGAAAGGTTAATTTGAGCCTGCTTTCACCCAGCTTTAGAGCCAGGTGGTGTCTGCCCAGTTACTAGAGGCCAAAGTCAAGTGGGTGCAGAGGTGGAGGGAAAGGGAGGCTTACTAGAAAGGATGAGAGCCTGTGGGGCCCCATCCCAGAGGAGGAAGGTGAGAAGGGGTGGAGGGTATATGGCAGTGGTTTTTGGCAAACACTAAGGATCCCCTTGCCTCCCCATTTCCCATCTGCGCCCCTTCTCTCCTCCTTGAATCAATACACTAGTTGTTCCTATCCCTGTCTGCTGTGGTGTCTTTGTTGGTGGGCGTCACCATGTGTTCTGAGGGGCAGACATGCAAATGTCATATAGTCACCAGCATCCTCATGTTTACTGCCGCCCAGCCTTACCCTTGCTCTAGGGGCAGGGGAGGGACAAGAGGCATCCCTCAGGGCATCCCAGGTGCACGTCAGTGGTAGCTAGTGTGCTCTCCCCTCATCCCCCCAGCACCTCCCACATACTGAGCACCTCTGTATACATGGACCCAACCTGAAGGTAGTGACTTCTCAGAGCTAGTGAGGACCACAGGAAAGGAGTAGGATCGACTGCAAGCATGCAGATAATGTCTCTTTGTGCCCTACTCTGTGCTCAGCTTGGGGCTAGGGATGAGTAAGACAACATGTCCAGCCCTGGCTGGATGGTTCAGTTGGTTGGAGCACTGGCCCACAACGCCAAAGTTGCAGGTTCAATTCTCAGTCAAGGTATGTACAAGAACCAAGTAAGGAATGCATAAGTAAGTGAAGCAACAGATTGATGTTTCTTTCTCTCCCTTCCACTCTAAGTCAATTAAAAAACATGTTCCTCGCCCTCAGGGAACTTATACTCCAGTGGGAGTCAGAAACCATGGACCACTGTGGAAAAAGGGAGGTATCAGGCAGAGCGAGAGTCTCAGGAGTGACATGGGTTGTGATCTGGGCGAACGAGGAGCCTGGGCTGAGGGGTGGGCGCCGAGAAAGGAAAGCGAGCCATGGTAACCAGACTTTCTGCGGCCCCTTGTGGGCTCCAGAGCACCTCTGCACGGCTTCATTTGGCCCTGCTGTCATCTTGAGAGGCAGCCATCATCCCCTTTGTCCCTGGAAACAGGGACTCAAGAGTGAATGTGCCCAAGGCCAAGGGTTCTGGCTGTAGTCACCTGCTCCTGCCCCCCCCACCATAGAAAATAGTGATGATAAAAGATAAGTTTACATTCCCTGGGGCAGAGGAGTTGAGGCAGCTTTCAAGTCAGTGAGAAAAAGCATGTCTGGGATTATGGGAAAACATTGGGAAAAGCAAAATGAATAAAAGGAAAAGAGCTTCTGAGTTCATGCTGGAGACCCCTTATTCCCCAAGGGCTTGGAAAGGGGTTCTGAGAGGGAGGGGTCCCTGCCTGAGGGGCAGCTTAGAAGAAGGAAACACCAGGTCCCCCACTGGGTCTTGGACATCAATCAGTGAAGGAGTCCCAGTCTGAGAGAGTTCGCATGCACTTCCAGGTCTGGGCACCCGGGGGCGCCAGAGCCCCACCCATGGACGGGAAAGGGCCGTCTCACCTGGGCTCTGTTGAGCGTGGTGGATGGATCCGGCTCTGAATTACCGGGGCCCTGGGACCGCTGTGAGCTGGAGAACACCAGAAATAGCAGGCGAGGTCCCTGTTCCTGAGAAGGGCTGTGGGGATAAGCCAAGCCCGCAAAGGGTGCCGCAAGCTGGTCACCACACGTGATGGCACAACTCGACCCTCAGTGGGCCACATGTGATTATTTAAACATTTTCTGTTGTTGTAAGAATGTAACATATACTGTGTAGTAAAACTGAAAACACAGGTAAGTACAAAGAAGTAGGGGGAAAAGTCATCACTTTTCAATCACCTAGAGACAACCACTGATGGAATTTCCTTCCAGATGTTTGTTTCCTGAGCATATATACTTTACATAGTTAAGATCTCACTGTGGCTTAAAATTTCATTTTGATTTTTCTCAGTTAAATGCATAAGTACTTTCTCATGCTATCTCAAAGTTTACAAACATTATTCTTATTTACTTTTAAAACATTTTTATTTATTTATTTTTAGAGAGAGGGGAAGTGAGGGAGGAGAGAAACACCCATCAGTTGCCTCTCTCACGCCCCCAACTGGGCACCTGGCCTGCAACCCAGGCGGGTGCCCTCCTCAAGGAATCCAGCCAGCAACCCCTCTCCAGGCCGGTGCTCAGTCCACTGAGCCACATCAGCCAGGGCACAAACATTATTTTTAAATGACTGATTTTTTTTGTTTCATGTATGTAATACTTGGTCATTACAGAGAGGATGGGAAAGGGCGAGAAAAAAATAGCTACCTCAGCAACAACCGTCATGAACACTTTGGAGGGAGGCTGTGGAGCATTTCATTTCGTTTTTTCAGTTTTGAAATATATGCAACATTTACAATTCTTTGCTGGCTGTTGTAAATAATGCTCCCCGGAATGCACATCTTTGCACATATCTCCGGGAATTTCCACGAAATCAATTCCAAGAAGGGGACTGGCTGACTCAAAGGCACGGCCCCTTTGTACTGCATAGTAGCAGTATAAAGGCCATTGCTAGTATTCCCACATGCCTTCCAGAGGGATGGGGCCCTTGTCACTCTTACCTGTGGCCGAGCTCACCTGCCCCCACCCTCCTCCCAACACCACAGGTTTTGTCAGTTTTAATCTTTGCCAACTTGATAGGAAAACAATTCATTTTCATTATTGTTTCATATTGCATTTCTCTGAAGAGAAGTTGAAAATTTTAAATGAACGTGCATTGGTTATTTGCATTTTCTTCTGATGTAACATGTTTCTATCCCTTTTGCTCATTTTTTATTGTCAAGAGTATCTTTTTCATGTTGGTTCTTAACATCATATGTTTTGAAAATATTTCATAAAGGATATTTACTACATAAATATACTTTTCATGGCTGAATGTGTATACAATACTTCATTTAACCAGCTCCCTCTGCACATTTCATTCATTCCCAGTTTTATATTGTAAATAATGCTATAGTGAACGCCTTTTCTTTAAATATTTCAGATCATTTCTTAGGATGCAATCCTAATGATTCCTCTGATGACCGGGGAATCCCTTTAAATACATGACCACCCCCCGCCACCCCCCCCACACCCCCCACCCCCCGGTACTGCCTTCCCTGCTCCTGTCCCTAGCCCAGGGTCCCTTTTCTCCAGGCACTCTCTCTTCAAACTCCCCCCCCCCCACAGTCAGTCAGCTGCTGACCCGTTTCCTTCTTCATCGCAAAAATATTGCTCTTGTCAAGTTTCCTGTGCCCTGCACAGTGCTCACCCAGTGGTGACTTGTCAGTACTCATCTTTCTTGCCCTTGCTTGTCACTCTGCGGCCCTTCTTAGATGACACTGCTGATTCTTCCTCCTCTCCCTGACCTCTGACAGATGGCATGCCCCAAGGCTCAATTCTTCTCCGTCCACTCTAGGCCCTGAGACACTCCCTCCAGCCCCATGGCTTTAAACATTGTCCACACACTGAGGACTCCCAAGCTTACAATTCAGCCCATTCCTTTGCCCTAAAGTCCAGTCACAAATACCCATTCAGTGGTCTAACGGCCTCTCAAAATTAACACGCCTGGAACTAATATCCAGGGGTCTATCCGCCCCCAGCTCCACCCCCAAATGCGCCCAGCCACAGCCTGCTCCATCTCAGCTGGTGAACAGCCTTCTTCCCAGTTGTTTGGGCCAAAAGCCCGCAGTTCACCCTGACCTCCTCTTGTCCTCTTGTGCCCTACATGCCATCCGTTAGCTGGTCCTGTCAGCTCCATCTTTCAAGTGTATCTAGAATCTGGCCTGTTCTCACCGCCACCCAGTCCATTCCCACAACCACCACCGGCGCTGCTGTCCTCTCTTGTCTGGGTCATGGCATTAGTTTCTGTAGTGGTCTCCTGCTCTTACCCATACAATTTATTCTCCACACAGTAACAGAGGGATCCTCTAACAGTTCGGTAACTTCTCTGCTCCAAACCCTCCAGAGCCTTCCCAAAGCACTCAGTGTAAAAGCCAAAGTCCTCACAATGCTGCATAGCCAGGCATGACAACCCCTTCCCTCATCCCTCACTGCTCACTGGTACTCACTCAACCCCCAGTGACTGCCTTAGGTGTTCCAAGAACGCACAAAACACACGCCTGCCTCAGGACATGTGCACTAGTGTTTCCTTCTTCCTGGACCACTCTTCCCACCAAATAATCTGCATGCTTGTTCCCTCATTTTCTTCTGGTGTCTATTCAAATGTTACCATTCAATAACGCCTTCTCTGACGGAAAGTTAAGAAATAGTACCCTCCTCCCCATCCTAAGCACTATCACTTTCAAGCCACTCTCCCTGCTTTATTTTTTCCAGGGCACTTCACATCACTGAATATATTTCCTTTTTTTATATTTCCTTTTTAATAAAGTTTTCTTTTTCCTTCTTTTTTAAAAAAGTTAATCTTGGTGGGGTGAGGGAAGAAACATCAATTTGTTGTTCCACTTATTTATTCATTGGTTGGTTCTTTTTTAAAAAAGATTTTATCTATTTATTTTTAGAGAGAGAAGAAGGGAAGGAGAAAGAGAGGGAGAGAAACATCAATGTGTGGTTGCCTCTCATGTGACCCCCACTGGGGACCTGGCCCACATCCCAGGCATGTGCCCTGACTGGGAGTCAAACCAGTGACCCTTTGGTTTGCAGCCCCTGCTCATTCCACTGAGCCACACCAGCCAGGGCTCATTGGTTGATTCTTGTATGTGCTCTGACGGGGGATCAAATTCACAACTTTCACATATCAGGACAATGCTCTAACCAACTGAGCTACTTGGCCAGGGCTGGACATATTTCATGTGTATATTTTTGTTCATTTTCTGCCTTGCAAACCAGAACACATTCACATGAGGGCAGGTATTTTTGTCTGTTTTACTCAGTCTGTGTCCCCAGGACCTGGTGTAATACCCAACAACATAGTAAGAACTTTATGAGTATTGTAAATGCATAGACTCAGAAACGGAATCGCTCAGTGTGAGCACTTTTACCTGTTGCCAAACTACTTTCACCTGCCGTGGCTGGTGTAGCTCAGTGGCTTGAGCGTGGGCTGTGAACCAAAGGGTGAACCAAAGGGTCGCCAGTTCAGTTTCCAATCCGAGCACATGCCTGAGTTTCAGGCCAGGTCCCTAGTACGGGGCACACGAGAGGCAACCACACATTGATATTCCTTTCCCTCTCTCTCCTCCTCTTCTCCTCTCTCTAAAAACGAATAAATAAAATCTTTTTTTTTAAGAAATAAATAACACCTGTTGTTTAAAAAATTACTTTCACCACCAGTGGGCAGACTATTAGCACACTATAACAAGGTGTTGCTGTTTTGTTTTTAATTTTGTTTATTTTCAGAGAGAGAAGAAGGGAGGGAGAAAGAGAGGGAGAGAAACATTGGCGTATAGGTGGTTGCCTCTCACAAGCCCCCAACAGGAGACCTGACCTGCAATCAGGCATGTGCCCTGACTGGGAATCGAACCAGTGACCTTTTTTGTTTTTATTTTAAAAGATTTTATTTACTTATTTTTAAAGAGAGGAGAGGGGAAAGAGAAAGAGAGGGAGAGAAACATTTATGTGTGGTTGCCTTTTATGCGCCACCTACTGGGGACCTGGCCTGCAACCCAGGCATGTGCCCTAGACCGGAAATCGAACCCGCGACCCTTTGGTTCGCAGGCTGGCGCTCAGTCCACTGAACCACACCAGCCAGGGCAATATTTCCATTTCAAGTGGGGCAACTGAGACCCAGTAAAGAGAGCTTGTTGGTGGTGGGGCCCAGGACTCCTGACTGCCAGGAAATACTGTGGCAACTTAGAATACTGCAGGAAATCCAGGAGGATTTTATGGAGGAAGGGGTTCTTTTATGGTGGGCACGGATAGCAAGAATTCTATCAGGTAAAAAGGTGAAGAAATTCTAGGTATCTCCACACCGCTAACACTCCAGGCAGGAGACGCAATACACGTGTAAACTGAAACTTAAGGATAGGCAGGGTCCAGGTGGGCAGGGGCAGGGCCTGCGCACTGCAGAAATGGGAGGGGCCAAGAACGCCAGCCGAGTAGTCTGAAATCAATGCCATGGACCCTGGGGAGCCAAGGGGGTTTTGAGCAAAGGAGTGACATGAGAACTGAAGTTTTATGCTGGGTCACCATCTGTCCGTTTGCCGTCCTTTAGTTTCCGTTTCTTTGTCCCTCTCTTTATCTGTGTATTTCTCTCAGCTGTCCTCAGCCCTTCCATGGCCGGAAGTAACTAAGTCATTTTTCTTTGCCATGTCTCCACCCTGACAACCTACCAGGGAGTAGTCAAGGGTGGGCACGAGCCAGGACCCTGTATCTCTTATAGCCTCCCCAGCACCTCGCTGCCCCCTTCTCCTGTCCCCGGAGGGACAGAGGAAAATGAGACTGGAGAGGTCATTGGGAGCAGAAGGTGCCTGTTGCTCCTACACCCCTGAATGACTCTGAGGGCTTAGCCTCCCCTCCCCCTCCAGGGCCAGGCCTCAGACCCTTACAAGCCTTGGGCTGATTCTCCGTGCCTAGTACCAGTCAGTGCCAGCTGGCAGCTCTCCCCGGAGACTGAGGTGGCGTGAATATGGGAATGGGGGGGGGGGGAGGAGAGTGGGCTAGGGCCCAAGGGACCAGGATAGAGGAGGTGATACTCAGAAGCTGGGGAACCAACATGGGGGTCACATGGGTTGAGTAAAAGCCTGGACTGAGGAGTCTGAGGCTTCCAGGGGAGTAGAGGAGGTGTCAGGCCCCCCACTCTGGCCCTTATGCCCCTGGCAAACCTAATCATCCCCACCACCCACGTTCCTCTGCACCTACCCCCTTAAGCTCCCTTTAACTAATTCGTCTTGGTCCCTTTAAGAGCTGCCTGGGAACTGGGACACTGGAGGGGGCTGGCAGAGCCCCCACTGCTCACCCTGCCATGCCTGCTTCTGCTCCTCCCCCTGCCTGGTACAGACTCTGCTGGAAGTCTGGACGCCTGGGTTAGGGTCTCCACTGCTGGGCTGGGGGTAAGGATTGAAAGTGGTGGGGAAGGGGGACTGTGGTCCCTGGGATGGGATGGGAGGCACGGGATGCTAGTTTCCTAGCTCTGTGGACATGCAGTGTCTGTGTGACAACTTCAGTGGATATCTAGTGGTCCCTGGCTGGGTGGTCCTCTGGCCTCAGACTGGGGGAAGGGCAGGAGATATTGAGGGGCAGAGCCTAGAGGGGCAGGATGTGTGGGTCTCCTCACCCTCCACTCCCCCATATCATTTTCCTAGGACCCTCATTTGCTGAACTCCATCAGCCATGTCCTGTCCCTCCTGCAATAAAAGATATAGGGCCCTGACACCCCAACTTCCCACAGGTGGGGAAACTGAGGCACAGCAAACTGAAGGAAATGGAACTATGTGTGAGGCAGCAGGAGAAACAGAGATTAGACTGCAAAAAGTTTCTTCCTCCTCTCCCTCAGAGAACTGGACACAGGGGACCTGGGTGTCCAGCTTACCCCAGCAAGTTTCTAACTATAGGCTAGACTAGGTCCCTGCTCCCTCGTCAGGGCAGTCAAGGTCAGGAGAGACTCCCAGGAGCCCAACTGTGTGAGCGGGATGAAGGGGAAGCTTGTAGGCTTCCTTGCTTCACTCCCTTGGATTGTTCAGAAATGTAGCTCCTTTCTACTCTGCCTGAGACCAGGTCCAGTTCCTGTAAAAGGGAAGGAAACGGGGTCAGGGGGTGCAGGGACCCAAGGACATCCCCTGGGTGTGAAGTCTTCCTTCCTATTACAACACCAGTTTCCTCTAGTCCCTGTCATCTTGATTCCAAGTGATTTCTCCCCCTCCCACCACATGGCCCAGGCCTGGGGGAGAAGAACCTGAAGAAACGGGCACCCTCTGAGTCCCCAAGGCCTGAATACTGAGGGCAGGAAGGATGGAGTCCGGGGTGGTGGGAGATGTGACAAGCTCTGCTTAGAGTCCTCTTCTGCTTTCAGTACATGCCCTGTCCTCCCTGCGCGGCCCCAGGCGGAAATGCTCACCCACCACCCCAACCTAGACCTAAAAAGGAACCAAATGTGACTGTGAAACCCTCTGCCTGAGGCTGGAACCAGAGCACTCACTTCCTTCTTTCTAAAAAGTACTATTACGTTTAGAAATGAGCCAAGCTGCTCCCAGATAGGCTGCAAAAACACTTTGCCTGTCTGAGTCAGAGTGGGCAAGCCCTCTGCCCTGATCACACAACAAGTAAGAGGCAGTCAGGCCCAGGACCCGGGGCTCTTGCTCTCCCATCGCATAGTGTCTCCCTCACAGTCTTCCTGCAAGCTGATGGAGGCCACCCTGCAAGGCCTTTCCAACTCCTCTGTCACCAGCGAAGAAGTCCAGTGAAGACAGGAGAGATGTCTGTTAACCAGGGCTCCGCGGGATCAGGGTTGGGAGAGGACACATGGCCCAGCTCCCGAAGTTCCCACCTAGACCCCTTTTGTCTCTGCTCTTTCATAGATGGGAAAGGACCCAGATCAGGCTTGTCTGTTCTTTCACCCTTATCTAGTCTAGACTTTTGGAAAGTCCATCCTGAAGTCTTCTTACAGCACAAACCTTCCCCTCCTAGTAGGTCTCAGGGGGTTAGTCAAAGGCTTCCGGAGAAGTCATCTTCTTGGTAAGGTGGCTGACCCAGAGCCTGGAGGTGTTCCCCTTCCACAGAAGTCAGGATAATATTAATAGAAGAGGGCTTCCTAGGCTTCTTGACAGAGACGAGACCCTGTCTCTTGGCTCAGTTTGCATGGAGTCAGGCTGGCTGGCATCCAGGTATGACCACCCTGCATATATACAATAGGAAGAGGGAAAACTAGAGGCACTGACCATAGTGGGAATTGACCCCAGCTGACCCTGAACCCAGCTTGGGGACATTGGTGCTGTGGTGCCTGCCTAACCATGGGCAAGGGAGCTGAACAATGACCCACAGGGGCTAGTGTGCCCCCTCCCACCTCCTCCCACATCTGGAGCCCTGTCTCCTCCACATGTGGATCCAGAAGCTGCAGAAGGTGGGGTGCAGGGGGACACGGGTAGGAGGAGGAAGAATATGGGGAGATTCTAGTCCCTCCCACTTAGAGATGCAGTCACCATGGTGACTGAGGACCAGTGAGGTGGGATGGGGTTGGGGATGGGGGGTGGGGGTGTGGCAGGACTAAGCACTGGGAGACGAGAGCCTGGCATTCCAGGGGGAGGGAGACGCGGCAGCATCCCCGAGCTCCAGGTAAGGAAGCAGGAGAACCGGCAGTTCTGAAAGGAGAGGGCGGGCCATCGTCTGGCGCTGGTTCTGCCCTGAGGAGGAGGCAGGCAGAGGGGTCTGGCCATTGTGTGTGATATTCAACTGAGCCTCAGAGTGTGGGGGGAGACCTGGGAGGTGTTGGGTAAGGGGTCGGAGGGGTTGGGCTGGGCAAGTGGCAGGAAAGCTGGGAGATAGCAGGGGGAGGAGGTGGGGGAACCCTGAGGGCGTAGAGGCTTGGGGACAGCCCTAGTGCTTTTCACACAGAAGGCACTTAAGAAACATAAGCTCCTTTGACTAGCTTGTGATTATAAAAGGAGGGCAACTGAGGGGCAGGGCAGGTGAGGCTAAGGAAGGGGAAGCAGGAAGCTGATGTTTTCCAGGACTGTGCTCTTCTGGGGCTGCCCCTGAGGCTGGAAGGGAGATGGGGGAGGGGACACTGGGCCTGCTGGGTGAAGCCAGAGTGACTTCTCTCCTGGCTCCAGGAACCCCTCCTTCAGTGAGGCATCCATGCTTCAGGGGTGCAGAAGAGACAGAGCCCTGAGGTGAGCATGGGGTAGGGGTGAAGAGTGACATTGAATCTCCCCTTCCACCCCACCCCCACATCTGGATCTCTACCCTGGGCCAGAAACCCTGGCAGGAAAGGGCTACTGTTTGATGTGGTCTAGGGGCTGTGTGGGAGGAGTCCCTAGAAGAGTTGGACCCAGGGGTAGGGGGGTGGGATTGAACTCAGCATTGTTGTCAAGGGGGTCCCCATGTTGGGCTCCAGGGCTTGGGGAGAAAGAAGCTGGGGAACCCCCACATTAGGCTCTGAAATGACAGCACTCCTTCAGTGTGGTCCCTGAACATCTGACCCACACCCACTACCACCCCACCTCAACCGCTATCTGACTCCAACCCAGCCAAGACACTTTTGCTTCCTGGCCTTGGTTTCTTCATTTGTACAAGTGACAGAATGGGGCCCTGTCAGCTCAGAGTTTTCTTTACACTGTAGGCAGGACCTGCCACATCATTTATGGGGTTTGGTGCAAAATGAAAATGTGGGACCTCTTGTTCAAAAATGATCAAGACTTTTAAGACAGCTGCAATAGAGCATTGAATGAAGCATGCGCCATTCTGAACATGGGGCCCTGTGTGACTGACTTCTCCGGTCATGTGCTCACAAAGCCAGCCCTGGAAATGGGCTCTGCCAGCTGCAGCAATGGGCTGGCAGTGTGACTTTGAACCCGACTCCAGGGGCTTGAGTGCAAGAGGGGCAGTGGGTAGGGGGCAGGCAGTCCTGCCTCCCCATGAGCCTCTTTCATGGAGCAGGACCAGAGGGCGCTGTGGAGGCGGGAGGTGATATCTGGTGGCCTTTCTTCACAGAGGTTTCTGTTCCCGCCTGAGTCAGAAATCACCCCAGACACACTGTTTCTCAGCCCAGAGGGGCTAGAGCTTGCCCCCCCCACCCACTTGCTTTTCCGTCCAAGAGGCTGAGTGAGTCTCCGGGACTAAATCAGGAGTAGGACTCCAGAAAGACAGCGCAGCTAAGGAACTAGTTGTTGTTTTAACGATTATTCATTTATTTATTTTTAGAGGGCGAGGAAGGAAGGATGAAAGAAAGAGAGAGAAACATTGATGTGTGAGAGAAACATCAATTGGTTGCCTCTCACTTGTCCCCAACCAGCGACCTGGCCACAACCTGAGCGTGTGCCCCAACCAGGAATCAAACTGTCGACCCAACCCGCTGAGCAACACTAGTCAGGGCACTAAGAAACTAGCTCTGAATGAGGCTGATCTGAGTTGAACTTGGCTTTCAGTTTTGTAACCTCCCAGAATCACCTTCCTCATCTGTAAAGTGGGATCTTGGTGGTACCTATCTGCTAAAATTGTTGGGTAGACAGCAGCCTGATAATGCAAACGATTGTTATTGGCTGGAGGGGCTGGGGAAAAGGAGACCTGGGGCCAGAAGAACCCCTGGGTTTCTGGAGAAGAAGGAACTAGGAGCAGGGAATTAATCTCACACTTCCAGAGAGGCCAGAACAGGGCATCAGGCTGGGGTGGGGGAGGCTGGAACCTTCTCCCTCACCTCGCTGCCCCCCAATAGAACTTCTCCCAGCCACCCAGATAAGCCAATCTGTTCAAGCAGAAAGGCCCAGGAGCAGGGTAGTTTCCCAGCTCTGAGCTTGGGGTCTGGGTGGGAGTTTCCCTTGCCTCTGAGAATCAGGAAGACTTTCTCTGGGGGCTTGGTTCATAGCTTCACCCAAGGACCTGACAAGCAGCCTCTGAGTGAGTCTGAGGGAGTCTTTGGCAAGTCTTCTTTTTTTATAGCAAGTCTCGACAGAAGCAATTGTCAGGAGGGGTCTGGGTGAGACCATGGAAATTGAGGGAAAATGAGAGCAGAAGAGGGAAAGAAGGCTGAACAGCCTTCGACAAGGAATTCTTCTAAGGAATAGCTCAGGCTGTACCATCACCCTGACTGGTGCTGTGGCAAGAGGGATGGAAGTTATACTACAGGAAGGACTTCCTGACTGTGTGGAATGTGCACTTAAGAAGGAGGTGGGTTATTTATTGGAGTCAGATTTGCCTTTGGATGGCTGTGCTGTTTAACTAGCAGTCAGCTGTCTGGGGCTGAGTGGGCAGGAAACTACTCCCTTTGTAGGTCATGGAACCCTTGGTGCTAGATGCATCATTAACCCTGCATTATGAGGCTCCCCCTGGAGCTGTCAGGGAGGGGTAAGTGGCCACCACAGGGGTTGGGTTGGGTGCCTCAGGAGTATGTTCAGAAGTATAAGCTCACATGGGAAATTGTCTGGGCCTCCTACTGGCCTGATGCTGCCCTAGGAGTGATGGGTATTAGACTACAGGGGAAGTTTCCTCATTGAAGCCACAGATAAGAGCCCAATGCAATTGTTTCATTTTTAAAAGACTATGGCTCAGCTGGAAGTGGGAGGTTTGAAGGTTAGACCAGTGCAGGGACTTCCCAGTAGATAGGAGTGGAGAGACCCCACCTTGTGGGTAAGTGTAAAAAGGAAAATGAAAGAGAGTGTCTGTCTCCTGTCTGGAAAGTCTTGAGCAAGAGGAGAAACCACTACTCGGCTGGTTAGACTATATGTGACATAATAGAGGGGCAGGAAAATGGCTGAGATGATTTAGAAACTTTCTTGCCTTTTAAACTGTCTGGATAGACAGAGGCGAGAGGAGGGGGAAAGAGAGGTGTGTCTCCTTTTATTCCCCTCCCAATTTACCAACTTCCGCCCAAGCCTGGGATCTGTCACAACTCGAGAGGTGGAAATTCTGGTTTCCCTTGCCCAGAACTCCCGGTGCTAGCTTTGGCATGATGGGTAGCTGGAGGGTCTCACTCCTGGCCCAGCCGGGCTGAGCCTCTGTCCCCTGCCTTGGGGGCCTGGAACCCCCACTCACCTTCTTCCTCTTGGATGGCACCTCCGCCTGAGAGTCCAGACACCTGGGTTCTACACTGTGGCTGGCTCAAGGGTAGGTGAGATCAGACGGGTGGCCAGGGGTCGGCAGTCCTGGGGAGAAGTTTATGCGGAGACCTGAGGAGACAGACAGCAGCAACGCAGAGTCCAGGGAGAGGGTGGACAGCTGCAGAGGCTGGGAGACAGCTAGCCACGGCCTGCCCTGGGCCACTTCCCAGGCAATGCTCTTAGCCAGGCTTGGTGGGCTGTACTCTCATTGCCTCCCTACAAGAAGAGGGCCAGGCAGGCCTGGGCATCAAAGACCCAAGCCCAACTGGGGTTGGGGCAAGGTCAGAGCAGCTGATTCAGACCTATGCCTGCTTGGGTCATCACAGGAGAGGGGTAAATATGAGAGACACGGCATCAACAGATCTGAAAGAGCCAGGAAGAGTCAGGTCTGAGGAATTTATATTTGAGCATAGGAATCTGTTTCCCAGAAAGTCTCCTGCCTGGGGCCAGGCAATGGTTTTGGGCTCTTGGTGATGGGAGGAAGGCAAAGAGTAGATAGCAAGTAGGACTTCCCTGAGAGTAAGGTGAGAAAAGGCAGAGCTGGGCTATTGGTGAAAAGAGATCAGAAGGGCAGGATGGGGAGCACCCGGACTCCGTCCCAGAGGGGAGAGTGAGGCAGCAGGCTGAGGCCTGTGAGAATGACAGAAGTGAGACTGCCCAGGGCCCTCTGGAGAGGAAACTGTCCCCTTCTCTAACACCCTCCCCTTACGCACTTCTGCTGCCTGGGGCTCTCTGATTGGTCACTAGTGGGGGGATGTGGTAAGGAATGTTAACTCAGAGAGCATCCCTGTGCCTGTTTTTTCAGAGCCATCTGGTGACAGCCTCTGGCTGAGCATGGCCCTACCAGCTCTGGGCCTGGACCCGTGGAGCCTTCTCGGCCTTTTCCTCTTCCAAGTGCTCCTCCTGCTGCTGCCGACAACAACAGGGGGTGGTGGGCAGGGGCCCATGCCCAGGGTCAGATACTACGCAGGTAAGTGTTTGATGGCCAGGAAGTGTGGGGATGGCGACAGCGAGCCGGAAGGGTATGGAGGAAGGAGAGAAGAACGGGAGAAAAATGCTTGGAGAAACAGAGAGATATCAGGGAGAGATAGACGGCCTCGGAGAGAGACAGACAGACAGACAGACAGACAGAAATAGAAGTTCAGACTGAGACAGACAGAAGTGAGAGATGAAACCACTTGGGGTAAAGATTAAGGAAAGAGACAAGAGGGGCCAGGGGCATCACTCCTTCTGGTTCTCCAAAATTGGTGACTTTTCTTTCCGTCCTTAAATGTCACCAATGTCAAACTGGGCACCTCAAACCTGAAACTGCTTTCATGCCCCTAGGTGCCCCCAAAGCCAAGGCCCATGCTAGAAGATCATCTGTGGACCTGGCGACTCAGGACACTCCAGGTCTATGACCACACAGATCATGCTGGACTGGGCTGTGTCTAGTACCATGGACACCAGGGATATGAGCACTTAGGGTGGCCCACTAGGTTACAGGCCCCAGAACTCTGTAGGCACAGCTTGGCTGCTTTCTTACTAAGGCTGCGGAACTGCTGGCCCTCTCACCTCCAGGGAGAAGATTCAAGGAAGGACATGGACCCTGTGGGAGTACTAGGGGCAGGGAATTCTGGGCACTTAGCATCTTTCTGGGGCATTGTGGTGAAGGAAACGCATGTTGCCCATTGATGGAGAGGCCTGCTCCGTGTTGGGTGCTGGCATTACCATCACAATCAAGACTCAGCCCCTGTACTCCAGGTGCTCAGAGTCCCCAGGGGAAGCTAATGAGCAGTCAGACAGTCGAGCTACAAGGTGAGCCTTCTGTAACGGAGGGGTTTGCATGGTTGTGGAGGAGGTGGCCTTCCAGCACTTTGCCTCACACTATCCCCCAACTCCTCCTGTTGGTCTTGTCTAAGACTCTGAGACTTCAAAGGTAACAATTAGCTAGTCAGTCCTCTAGTGCAAAAGTGCAAATGTGCCTGTGAGACAGGGTTTGAGGAGCTCCTTCCCCCTCACTGATGGCCAGTGGGGCAGGAAAACACACACCCACCACTGCACCAAGGTGATGGACAGGACCTGGATGAGCCACCCAGGCTCACGTCTCCTGTCCAGGTGACATCCAGGCATGCCCATGGGGCCTTTGAAGAAATATCTTTTCTTTCTGCTCAGTCTATGGCAGTGATTCTAGGGGTGGAAATTTCCTGCAGTGGAGGGGAGGAAGGAAGTGGGGTTGGTGAGTGGGACCCTACAACCCACAGCTACTCTGACACAGTTTTGTCTGTGTCTAGCTGTCGTGCCTGTGGCTGCCAACATCCTCCTGTTTGTCTATACGCCTTCTGCTCCCCCTGCCAGTGAGGACCACCATTTCTTTCCCTACTGCAGCCCCCAGACCTGGAAGAGCATTCCTTGTGCCTCACTTTATATCCTGTCCCTTTGTCTGTCTCTTAGGTATGGGCCACTCTCCTCTGGCCCCAGGCTGTAGCTGCTTCTCCTCTCTTCTGTGGGCTCAACACACAAAGGTCCTGTGGTTGCCAGCAGGGTGGGAGTGGAAGGGCAGCCTGCTGAAGAAGCAGCTTGCCAAGGCCCGGGGAGCATACTCTGCCAACTGGTTCCCTTCCCCCACTTTTATCTCAGTAATCAGCTGCCTCCCCCCCAGATCCTCCTCACTCACACTTTCTTACCACCTCCCAACAGGGGATGGACACAGGGCTCTTAGCCTCTTCCACCAGAAGAACCTCCAGGATTTTGACACTCTGCTCTTGAGTGGTGATGGAGGCACTCTCTATGTGGGGGCCCGAGAAACCGTTCTGGCCTTGAATATCCAGGATCCAGGTGTGCCAAAGCTAAAGAACATGGTGAGGAGGCCCGGGACCAAGGGCGTGGGCTGAAAGTGAGGAGGGGGCCAGCAGTATCGGGTGCCTATGGGGGAATAATTGCCCAATTTCTATTTTCTATACAGTTGATCTTTGAACAACATGGGCGTGAACTATATGGGTCCGCTCATATGCAGATTTTTTTTCAGTAAATATACAGCTGGCCCTTTGTGTCCCAGGCTTTCCCATCCACAAATTCAACCAGCATTTTCAGTCTGCAGCTGGGGCTCCTGGATGCAGCGGGAAGACTGTATGCGCTGCCCTGCCCCACTTTTTGTGTGTAGGGACTTGAGCATCCATGGGAGTGCTGGAGCCAATGCCCCGTGGATACTGAGGGACAACTACAGTGAAATTTGGGGGAGTCAAAACTTATATGTGGATTTTTCACTGTGCAGAGGGGTTGGTGCCCCTAACCCCATGTTGTGCAAGGACCAACTACACTCAGCAATAATGAGCAACTCGCTTTATGTGTGGCTGGTTCATACAACAGACCAGAAATGCTATCGTGGTCTCACTGTTCATTGGTGTCATGATCACTGGTTGAATATTAATTGCTAAAATGGCTGAGATGGAAAACATTGACACATGAGAGAAACATTGACTCAAATTGTATCAATAATGTGATATCCACCCACTGGTAGAAATGACTGAAGCTTCTGTGGTAAATTTTAGTCACCCCACTAATGGCAGTAATGGGAGGGAGAAAGGGAGAAGAAAGGGAAAGGGGAGGGAGGGAGGGAACCAGTGATTAGGGCGTCTCCACGCCCGTGTTTATCAGTGTGGTCTGTGGGCCCCACACACGGGTGCTGGTTAAAAATGCACACTCTCTGCAATGTGACCCAGGAGCTGACACGTGTGGTTTGACAACTGTTGCTCTGTACACCATGCATTGCCTTAGGTGCTTTACATATGCCACCTAGTTGTCTTCCAGAAGCCTGTGGAATTGACCAAGATCACATAATTGGTAAATGTCTGAGCCTAGATTAAAACTCAGGTCTGATTCTACAGGCCGTGTTCTGACATGGAGCTGATCCCAATGAATAGCAGTATCATCAAAGTAATAGTTCTGGTCACCAACTGATGTTATTATAGCCCATCGGTAGGTCACTAACCACCACGCAGGCTGCTGCTATCACACCAGAGTCAGGCAGGGGAGCCAGTCACAGCTAGAGCTAAGCACCTCATGTCCCTTCATCTCCCTCCTCCCACCTCCCCTCTTCAGATATCCTGGCCGGCCAGTGACAAAAAAAAGAGTGAATGTGCCTTTAAGAAGAGCAATGAGGTAAGCAGAGGTGGGGATATAAGGGCCCTGAGTAGAGAACCCTGGTGTCCCCAGACCATCACCTCCAGTGGGGCAGGCAGCAGAGGCTGCTTGCTTGCATGATTATTGCCTGCACCATGTTCTATGAAGACACATATAGACTGCCTTGGCATTGCCTAGCTCTTCTCCCCACTGGGAAGTAAGGGAGCATCGGAGTTTGGGGGCCCAGGAGTTTAGGGCAAGTGACCTGGAGGCCTGAATTCCCTATCTCTTTCAGACACAGTGTTTCAACTATATTCGTGTCCTGGTCTCTTTCAATGCCACCCACCTCTATGCCTGCGGCACCTTTGCCTTCAGCCCTGCCTGTACCTTCATTGTGAGTTACCTGGCACCCTGCTGTCAGGCCCCAAACCTCCCTCTTCATGTCTACTCCTAGCCCATCTTCTGCAGCTCTGGAAACCTCTGGTCTTTCAGATGCAGAACCCTTGTGAGCTTCCTGGTCCCAGACCAATCTCCCTCTACGTCCCTTTCCCTTCCTCCCTCAATACCCCTTGTTTTCCAGACACGAGACTCTGGCATTCTAGTCTCCCATCCTCTCCCCACCATAGGAACTCCAAAACTCCTACCTGTTGCCGATCTTGGAGGACAAAGTTGTGGAGGGAAAAGGCCAAAGCCCCTTTGGCCCTTCTCATAAGCACACGGCTGTCTTGGTAGGTGAGTATCAGGTTCCCGGGTCCATCCCAACATCTGCTTTCCCAGGTCACTCTGTGACATGTGGGACCTGACAGAGTTTTCTGAAAGGCAGAGGGACTCAGGGAGGGAAAGCCAGGGGCCTCAGAACACAAGATCAGAAGGAGAATCAAGCACCCCAACCATCAGCTCCTGCTGAAATGGCTGTGGAGAGATTCGTAGAGTCAGGAAAAGATTCATTCAATTGTTGAACAAATAGGCACTATGTGAACACTTCCCGTGGTATGCCAGGCATTGTGCTAACAACTTGTAGGGGTTACAGAGAAGAAATCACAGCCTTGTGCCCTCCTGGATACAAACCATGACAGACTTCCCGACCAGGCTTCTTGGAGGAGGTGGCCTTTGGCTTTTGAGTGGGACCTTGGAAGATAGGTAGATGGGCCGGAAAAGTGTTCCAGGAAGAGAAGGGTGGGACCAAAAGTGTGGAAGCAGAAAACAGAGCCACCTTCTGGGAACAGTGAGTGATTCTGCTTGGCAAGTGGTTCAGCTGGGTGTGTTGGGGAGTAGCCAGAAGAAGACTAGGAAAGTGCCCAGACACAGAAGGCCAGGAGGGTTGGCCATTTCCTATGGGCAGCAGGACCTAAAAATGGTACTCAGTGGGGACTGTGAGCTAGGCTTTGAGGGAGGTGTAGAACGAATGAGACCGATGTGAATGCTGGCCCCAGACAGGCAGGTCTGAGGGGGCAGGGCACCTTCCAACTGATGAAGTCTATGCCTCCTTCCCCACCAGACGGGATGCTCTATTCTGGCACCATGAACAACTTCCTGGGCAGTGAGCCCATCCTGATCCGCACGCTCGGATCCCAGCCTGTCCTCAAGACGGACACTTTCCTCCGATGGCTGCAATGTAAGAACTTGAGGCCCACCCAGCACAGGTCTGGCCCTCTTCTCTTCCCCCGTGTCCCGGAGACCTGGCAATTCAACTCTAATGTACTGCGGGCAAACTGCGTTCAAGGCAGTACTGTTAGTCGGTGGGGGTAGAGCAGGGGAGGAGAAAAAGTTCTCATGAAGGTTTCATCTTATTTTAATAAAGAAGTACCAGTCCTCTTACCCCCCACCCCCACCCCCACCCCCACGGCTACCCTCAGTCAGCTGTGGGACCCGAGGCATCCAGTCTCCCGGCCTCCGGAGCCAACTCAAGGGTTTTTTCACCAAGGGAAACCCAGGGCAACCAGGTGCTCAATCCTTAAGCCTATCTGCCTCCCCCCCAAACCCCGCCGCAGCGGACGCCTCCTTTGTGGCAGCCATCCCTTCTACTCAGGTCGTCTACTTCTTCTTTGAGGAGACAGCCAGCGAATTTGAGTTCTTCGACAAGCTCCGCACGTCCCGAGTGGCCAGAGTCTGCAAGGTCGGTTGCCTGGGTGAGAGGCGGGGCTGACCGTGGAGGAGCCAATGGGGAGATGCCAGAGGCGGGGCTGAGAGCCTAAGGCCCAATGGGAGAGGGAAAAGGCGGGTTAGGGGGCGGGGACACGTGGAGCAGAAGATGCCTCTGATTTGGCCTTGTTCCTAGAACGACACGGGCGGTGAAAAGCTTCTGCAGAAAAAGTGGACCACCTTTCTGAAGGCCCAGTTGCTATGCTCCCAGCGCGGTCAGCTGCCCTTCAACATCATCCGCCACGCCGTCATGCTGCCGGACTCCACCGATCCCCACGTCTACGCAGTCTTCTCCTCTCAGTGGTGAGCCCCTGGGCAGGAACTTGGCCGAATGCGGGATCTGAGACCAGCACCCGCTGCTGCCCTGGCTTGCCACGGAGGGGGGTGGGAGGGGGGGCAGGAAATAATGTGAGTGGAGCACAGATCCTCACCATCTCTCAGGAATTTGATTTATGCTCTTCATGTAGTTGGGAAAAATAGAGGTCAGAGAGGTTCTTAATAGTTTATATCCTGCCTGGTTCCAAAAAGGATAGGAGGCAGCTTACAAAACGCAACCATTTTTAAAACAAAACAAAATAAAATAATACCAATAAGGAAATGGGAATAAAAGGGGAATGAGAGAAGCCAAGGATAGTATCAACACATTACAGATGCTTGTCATTTATACATTCCCTGGATGTCAGCCACATATTTAGCTCTGAACTTCCTAATGGCCAGAGCAAGGAGGGAAACACCATCAGCATTGTAAGATAAAAAATGTAGCTAGTACTTGGAGGCTAAGAAAGGTTACCTGATTTTCTGTGGTCTGGCTCCACACTGTGTTAGATACCTACTGAAAATGTGTCAGGTACAAAGATCTGGTGTACACAGAGTCTGGTATCTATGGCACCCAGAACTTAGAGTGTGGTGTGTGCCACAGTCAAGTTAAAGAGAATGAGAAAGTCGCACCTGTCCCCACAGACCAGGGCTGAAGGAATAAAAATACTCTTGTAGTCAGGCTCTGGTTCATTTTCTGAGGACCAGGAATCTGTGGGACCTAAAGGAGAGGGGTGTCTTCTGGAGCCTGTCAGGAACTGGTACACTGCCCCTCCCATAGCTATAACCCCAGGGCCTGAGCCCCAGTTAATTCTCTTTAAGGATAATCACACTTCAGATTCTAAGGTGGGCCAGTCCCTGACCCTCCTAGCCCTAACCACCACAACTAGAGGAAGGAGAGGCAGTTGGAGGCTGGCACAGCCCTCCACATTCCTGCCCTTCTGGGGTTTTTCACCAAGGGTGGGCCAGGGCTAGAGGAGTAGCTTCCTGATCTAGCAAAGGAGATCACAATGTCCCCACTGGCTATCTCCAGGCAGATTGGAGGGACCAGGAGCTCCGCTGTCTGTGCCTTCTCTCTCAAGGACATCAAGCGTGTCTTTGAGGGAAACTACAAGGCGCTGAACAAAGAGACTTCACGGTGGACTACTCATGGGGTCCCTGATGATATCAGTCCTCGACCAGGCAGTGTGAGTACCACCCCCCACACTGAGCAAAGCCCTTCCTCCCCCACAGAGACACACACATAATGCACTTATCAAAGTACTTACAGTGGCACAGTAATGTTAATGCTAATGTTAGTCATGTTAATGTTAAATGCCCAGTAATGTTAATGCTCCCCTCACCACCACCACCAGTCCCACCTGCTCAGTTATACATCTGGTCCAGCTACCCACATTCCACAGGTGTCCCTCCCCATCCTACACATACAGCAGCCCCTTCCACCCCAGCTAAGTACACACAAAACACCTGGGTATCTCACTGAGGAAACAAGGGAGCATCGGCTGTGCTAAGGACTGTTGGGCATCTTCACCTGCATTTCTTATTTCACTTTTGTTTTTTGATCAGAGTTGTACATCTACAACATTTAAAGAACCGTGCAGATTTACACTGTTGGTTACAAAAAGAACAGCCCTATTCCCTGTCTTCCACCTTTCCCTTTCTAGAGAAAACCAGCTTCGGTTCTTTTAGCAATCCTAAATAATGTACTTTTATTGTTACATCTTTTTATTTATTTTTTTAAAAGATTTAATTTATTTTTAGAGAGAGGGGAAGGAAGGGAAAAAGAGAGGGAGGGAAACATCAACGTGTGGTTGCCACTCACATGCCCCCTAGTAGGGACCTGGTCCACAACCTAGGAATGTGCCCTGACTGGGAATCGAACTGGCAACTTTTTGCTTCACAGTCAGGGGCTCCGGCCACTGAGCCACACCAGCCAGAGCTATTGTTACATCTTGATGTTTCAATTTCAGGCAGTGTCTATTGAATTCCCATTCTGGAAGTTGAGGGTTTCACTTCCGCCCCCAGCGGTGTGCTAGAGCTGGCTTACAGCAACTAGCAAGAACTCTTGACACATCTCTTTCCAAGTTCATGTCCAGTAACATTATATTGGTAACTTGAAGTCAATCATGTGAGAGCATAAACCATGGAATTCAGCAAACATTGCAAATCAGGGCTTCCTCCAAGCCCTCACTCCAGAGCTGCCTTACCAATATACTAGTGCGCCCGCCCAGCACAGTTTTATAGTAATTTTGTTAGGTCAATATTTGTATTATGAATCTTGTTATTCACAGATCAGCCAAGTAGTAAAGCCATGATTACTATTCCTTTTGCATACATTTTTATTTTCCCTGAGGTTACTAATGATTTGGATGTTTCTTTGCTCCTTTTGTATTCTAAGCTTTTATCTTTAATTTAACCCCAAATGTTTTCTTTTTTTAGTGAAAGAGAGCTTATTAGTGAAACAATGAGACAGAGAGTAGGTACTCCACAGACAGAGCAGCCAACCCCAAACTCTTACCAAATTACCTGAATCTCTTCTGAAGATAATTTCATCTTCCTGGAATTCCTTCCAGTCTCCTGCAGCCTAGATGGGGGGCCTCCACATCCGTACTCAGCTGCCATTCTGGAATCTCCCTTTCTCATCATAATGGGCATTCCCTTTGCCTTCCTTGTGCTGATGTCGTGCTTCTTGCAACACATGACTTCTTCTCCTTCTTCTTTCTTTCTTTTTTTTTTTTTAGTGGAGGATGGCCTCTGTAGATTCTTAGATAGAGATACTTGGTGGTAAAATCATTTGAGAACTTGAACGTCTGAAAATGTCTTTATTCTATAAAACATTCACATTTGATGGTATGGCTAGGTACCTATAATTTTAGACTAGAAATAATTTTCCTTAAAAAATTTTGAAGGATTGCCCTTATTGGTGTGATTCAGTGGGTCAGGCATCATCCTGCAAACTGAAAGGTCTCCAGTTTGAGTCCCGGTCAGGGCACAGGCCTGAGTTTTGGACCAGGACCCGGGGGCGGGGGAGAGGGCACATGAGGGGCAACCACACATTGATGTTTCTCTCCTTCTCTTTCTCCCTCCCTTCCCCTCTCTCTAAAAATAGATAAATATAATCTCTTAAAAAATAAATAAAATCTTAAACAAACAAACAAACAAATAATAAAAAAACTTTGAAGGCTTGCTCTATTATCTTCTAGCTTCCGGTGCTGCTGTTGAGAAGTCCAAAGCTATTCTGACCTCTTACTCTTTGGATATCACCTGTTTTTTTCTCACTGGAATCTAGGGTCTTTTTTGTGTGTGTGGTCCCTGGCTGTTCTGAAATTTCACCGTATTGCACTTTGATGAGTCTCTGTTCACTTATTGAGCTGGACATTCCATTTGCCCCTCCAGGCTAGAAATTTAGTTCCTTCAATTCTAAGATGTTTTCTTGAACTGTTGCCTCCTATTTCATCCAACAAATATTTTTTGAGGCCACTTACTGATCTAGGCATGGGGGACAGAGCAGTGAATAAGACAAGGCTTCCCTCATGGAGCACCATTTTAATGTCGGAATGTTTCTTCTCTTCTTTCTGGACCTCGTGGATGGTCCTCTAACTTTTAAAGCCCTTTCCTATTTTCTAAGGCTTTAATTTTGTTCTACTTCTTGGGAGAGTGTCTCGCTTTTATCTTCTGATCCTTCTATCAGGTTTTTAATTTCTGCTACAATATATAATTTCCTAGATTTTTTGAGCTTTGATATCTCTTTTATAAAAAATTTGTACTATGGAGTAATTCAGACATGTCCCAAGTAGACAGAATAGTGTACTAGACCTCCATACACCCATCAGCTAGCTTCAACTCATAACCAATTAAACTTGTTTCACCCACTTTCCCCCTTACTATTTTGAAGCAAATTCTGGACATCACATCATTTCATCATCATCTCCTGCGGCCGCCACAGTGAATCGCTGCAGTCTTGGTGGCACACAAGAAAAACTGGTTCTGTCTCACAGTTCTGGAGGCAGGAGTTCAAAGTCAAAGGGCCAGCAGAGTTTGTTCCTCCTGCAGGCTCTGAGGGAGGATCTGCCTTGTGCCTCTCTCCTACCTTCCGGAGGGCTGCTGGCGGTCCTTGGTGCTCCTTGGCTTGTAGGCTCATCGTCACCCCAGCCTCTGCCTCTGTCAGCACTTCGCCTTCTTCTCTGTGTGTTTCCTCCACCTCTCTTACAAGGACACTTGTCATTTGACTTAGAGCCCATCATAATCCAGAATGAGGCCATCCTGAGATTTTCAATTATGTCTACAAAGATTCTTTTTTAACATTTTATTATTTATTTTTAGACAGAGGTAGAAAGAGAAGGAGAGAAGCATCAATGTGTGGTTGCCTCTCACATGCCCCCCACTGGGGACCTGGCTCGAAACCCAGGCATGTACCCTAGACTGGGAATCAAACCGGCAACCTTTTGGTCTGCTGGCCCATGCTCAATCCACTGAGCCTCACCAGCCAGGGCTACAAAGATTCCTTTTATAAATAAAGTCATAGAGGTTTTATTTTATCTACCTATTTATTTATTTGGCAGAAAGCTTAAATATTTATTTATTTATGAATATACAGAGATTTTAGAAATAGGTGATTTGGGTGATTAGGTGAATGTATGAATATTTAAAGATGTAATTTTGACACATATTTTAATTTCACATTTTTATTTGGCCTGTGTATTTCTTGGAAGACAACATTTGTTCTCTTGGATAAGAAGCAAAAATTTTATCAAATTTTGTAAAAATTATTGACATGCAAGAAATCACCTACAAATGTTCCGTGATATCAATTTGCTAGAGCAAGATGACAGAGGAGCTGCAGGTTAGGGCTCCTCGGAGAGCAAGCACTCATGAGGGAGAAATGGAAGATCTGGAGAAGTGGACAAACTGGGAATCTTGGTAGACTTCTTGGTGGACTGTGGCTACAGAGATGTCTGCTTTCACCTACCATCTAACTGTGGATGAGACTGGAGGGAGGAGCGGGGGCCAGGCCACGTAGGGCCTGTTGCCATGCTGAAGACTTTCCTTCAGCCTGATAAGCCAGGCAGTGGCAACTCAGGCCAACGACTCCACTGTGTACTGAGACGTAACTAGTAGTTACAGGAGCTCATGGTGCCTCTTCTTCGTACCTAAGTATTGATGATGTGATAGAAGCAGAAGCAGAGATTGTGTGAAGATGAAGAATGAAACACAGTAAGGCTCTAAGTGTTTCCTTCATTCTGAACTTGCCTTGGGCCAGCATGGCCTCCCACCGTGTATGAATGACATCTAGGAATTCCACAGTTAGGTCATGAGCAATGATCACAGTGTTGGAGGAGGACATTGAGAAGATGTGACCTCTGGTTGCCCTGAGAGCTGGACCCGACAATCACATTCACAGGTTTTAGATGGTCATGTTTTTCTTTTTTTTGAGGGGTGGAGAAGAGTACCATTCAACCTACTACATCATCCATAAGTATTTTAGTATGTATCTCCAAAATATAGGGCTTTAAAAACTGCCCATAGTACCATTACACAGCAAAAAATTAATAACTCCTTAATATAATATGCATTTAATTTTCAAATTTCTAATAACTTCATAAAATGTCATAAGAATTTTTTTTAAATATGGTTTATTTATTTGAGTCAAAATCTAAATAAGATCTATAAATTTGGACTGGTTGTTCTTTTAAGTCTCTTTTAATCTAGATGTTCCCTTTCTATCTTCATTTTTTCTCTTGCAATTTATTTGTCATGTAGAGTTTTCCACAATCTGGATCTTGATGATTTTGCATCTCGGTGGTGGGGTGTAAGTATTCTCTGTAAACTGGTGGTTGGATCTAGAGCCTTGATCAGATCAGCTTGAGCGGGCCAGGGAGGCTGCTCCGTCATGGCAGTGTTCTTCCTGAAGGACATACGTGATGTCTGGTTGTCCTCTTGAAGTATGATCTCCTGCTTCGTAGCATTACGCTCTTGTTTCATGGCTACACTGTCTTCGCTTGTCTTTCTCGGTAGTAATGATACTTTTGTGCAAAGTTTTCTTTTCTCCAAATCATTTCTGTGTCCTCTTAGGTTTTTTTGTTGTTCATTTTCCCTGTTTGTTTGTTTCTCTTTCATGATCATGGATTTACTCACATGTCTGGTAACCCTTGGCTATCTACTCATATTTAAGAGCAGGGGACTAGGAAGCTGCTTGGAAACTCTGTGCCCGTGGATATGACTTGGCAACGTGAGCTCCGTCGTGGCTTTACTGCGGATGGTGTAGCTGGGCTGTTTTGTTGGGCACCTTCAATGTTAGTATCTTTAAGTCTTCCCTCTGGGACCTCTAGTCAGTGTCCCCAGAGCAGATTCTTGTAGTCTTCTGCTTGAAGGGAGATGGTCTGGTTCCTGGTGTCAGGGAGCCAGGGAGGAAGAGGGTAGCACGTGGGGAAAACTCTCAGCCTGTACTGTGCCTACCCGCCCTTAATCCCCCACTTTCACGTGGTGCCCTTCCCCTCCTGTGCCTGCTGTCCTCCATCCAAGGAATAAAACTCCCGTCTTGAGCCAGGGCATGGAACGGACAATCACTCAGGTGAATGGGGCTGGAAGGAGATCTGCCTGCTTTTCCAGCAGATTTTCTTTTTCTTTTTCAGAGAGAGGGGAAGAAAGGGAGAAAGGGAGAGAAACATTGATGTTAAAGAGAAACACTGATCGGTTGTCTCTTGCACACTCCCAGCTGAGGACCTGGCCTGCAACCCAGGCATGTGCCCTGACCAGGAATCAAACCAGAGACCTTCTGGTTTACAGGCCAGCACTCAATCCACTGAGCCACACTGGCCAGAGATAAAGAGATTTTCAAATAATTCTCTTTATTCAGCTCCCCTTTTACCCCACTTCCAGAGGTGACTCAGGCCACTAATTCATGAACTTTAGCAGCTGTCTTGTAAACCAGGCAGTTTTGGGCAACTCAGGGCCATGTCAAGAGGACTTTTTTTCCTGCTAAGTTTTTTACTATTTGTTCATTTGTTTCCCAGCTTCCAAAATGTGGGGCTTTTGCCTCCTCTCCTGTTCTCCCCATCCCTGTAGGTTTGCCTTTAAAAAATATCCCTTTGGGAGGAAGCAAGAGTAGGTACATATGCTTATTCTGATACCAAAATGAGATATAGATGTTATCACCTCACTTTACAGGTGAAGAAATTGAAGCTCATAGAGGTGGGGTAACTTGTCTGTGGACACAACTTGTAGGTGACAGTATTGGGACTGGCCCTAAGACAGTGTTCTTGGGCCTGAAGGGCAAAGATCCTGACTAAAGATCATAAGACAGGTGTCCCAAGAGCCCCAGCATGCTGGTGTTGGCAGGGCCTTAGAGAACAACCAGTTCAACCCCTCATGTTATGTGTGAGAAAAGGAAGGCCAGAATGGAGAAGAAACTCTCCCGGAGTCATGCAGCAAGTTCATGCAAAACCTTGATGAGAAACACTCCCTGCCACACCACTCCTTTACGTGGTATCTTTCATGTAATCACTAACTCAGCAAACAATTATTGAGCACCAACTGTGTGCCATATCCTGGTTAGCACTAAGCCTGGGGCTACCCACATGAGTAAAACAGGGCCCTTACCCTGCTTCCTGCTGGCTGCCAGGCATCCTTGATGAAGGCGAAGAGAAGGAGGAAAGTCATAATAGCTAACATTTATTGAGTCCTTAATTCATGCCAATCACTGTTCTAATTTTCATGTACTCTACTGCTCACCCTCACAAGCAAGCCTATCATGTATTGGTAATGTGCCCATTTTACTGCTAAGGAGTCTCAGGCAGCAGAGGCTGGAATTCAGAGCCAGGCAGCTCAAGTCTGAGCTTTAACCACCATCTGGAGATGAGGACTACCTTGAAGCAGGGAGGCAGAGGAGATTAGCAGAGGGGAGAAGGGAGGGAAGAGGCAATGGGGGAGCTTATAGGAAGGAGAAAGCTGACCTGGTCTACCTTTTTTCCCATTCAGTGCTCAGTGGGCCCCTCCTCTGATAAAGCCTTGACCTTCATGAAGGACCATTTCCTGATGGATGAACAGGTGGTGGGAACGCCCCTGCTGGTGAAGTCTGGTGTGGAATACACACGACTTGCAGTGGAGGCAGTCCAGGGCCTCCATGGGAAGAGCCATGTCGTCATGTACCTGGGTACCAGTGAGTAAAGGACTTCAGGACATCCCTCGGGGAACTAGAGCAGAGTAGGGAAATCTTTGAGTTCATTCACTCGTGCGTTTATTCAACAAATTTTTTTGAGCACCTACTATGTGCCTGGCACCCTGCTAAGCTCTGAAGATACAGTGGGGAAACAAAACAGCCCAGTCCCTACCTTTTCTGAGCTTGCAGTCTGGTTGGGGAGACACATAGAAGGACTTCGGTGGCCTTAGTAAGAGCTGTTTATCTTTTGGGGGAAGCCATGTTAGAGAGGTGCAGAGTGAATGGGTAGAGGAGACACAGCAAGTGCAGAGATCATTTCTCCAGGAGGCTTGGCTGGGGAGGGAAAGAGAGGAAGGGTGACTGGAGGATGGTATGGGGTCCGGCCGGTATTCTCTTTTTAAATATGGGAAAGAGTGTCAGGGTCCAATAGAGAGGGAGATGGTGAGAGGTGGGCGGGCAAGGGGGTGATTGGCAGGTGAAGTTGCAGAGGGAGCAAGAAGCCAGAGTCCAGGACACAGATGGAGGGACTGGCTGTGAATGGAGGAGGGCCAGCACCTCTGCAGGGGTGGGAGTCAGGAGTAGAAGAGGGGTAAAATGGGGGAGGAGTATAGCCTGGGGGGTGGGCAGGAAGCAGAAGGAGCTTTTATGTGATGGCTGTTGTATTCTCTATGAAGTAGGAGAACACAGGTTGTGAGCTGGGAAGAGGGGTGGAAAAGGTAGGAGGTTTTAGAAGAGAGGCGTGGATTCAAATAGTCGTTGTGGAAAGGAGGAGAGTCACAGGAGAATGTAGAAGATTGCCAAGGATATATATTGAGCGCCTGATGAGGTGGACGACTTTGAGCTTTAGTGGAAGAAACCTACCAGGTTCATTCATTCTTTTAGAACCTGTTACTAGTCATCCTATCAGCCGTGCATTTATGGGGTATACAGTAGAGAGCAAAAGAGACAGAAAACTCGTCCTTGTGGAGTGCAGGGAGATAGACATTACACATGCCAAGTCAACAATGTCAGATGTTATGAGATTAGAAAATAAGTGGAACGTGAGGGGATATCAGGAATGCCAGTCAAGGTGGTTGGAAATTTTTTTTAATGTTTTATTTATTTTTAGAGAGAGGGTAAGGGAGGGAGAGAGAGTGGAAGAGAAACATCGATCGGCAGCTTCTCACATGCCCCCAACCAGGGGCATCCGGCCAGCAACCAAGGCATGTGCCCTGACCAGGAATCAAACCAGTGACTTTTGCAGGCCAGTGCTCAATCCACTGAGCCACACCAGCCAGGGTGAAATTTTTGAAAGGGTAGTCAGAATAGAACTCAATGAAATGTCTCTGAATAGAAACACTTCATGGAGGTGAGGGAGGCTGGTGATCTTTCCACAGGAGCACTCAGCTGTCGACTGCCCCATGTCCCCGGAGAACGTGGACAGTTGGGTCCCTTCAGGGACAGAGTTTTATCAGGTGGTGCAAAGGAAGGACAGGGGGGCGATTATTTCAAGCTGTTTACAAGAGTGCTCCATCTCCCTGGCATGGAAGGAAACGATCTGACAGATCTGCATCCAGTGTGTGTGACACTTCAGAAAGAACTTCCTGACAGCTGGGAGGCCACATGGAGTCAGGGAGGGAGAAAGGAGGGGTCTATGGAAGAGACGAGGCAATTTCAGCTCTCTGTCTCTCCACAGCCACAGGGTTCCTGCACAAGGCTGTGGTGGGTGGGGACAGCAGAGCTTATCTGGTAGAGGAGATCCAGCTGTTCCCTGACCCTGAACCTGTTCGAAACTTGGAGCTGGCCCCAACCCAGGTGAGAAGAGACCTTCTAATGGAGCAGGCCTAGGGTGCTGGGTTCTTGCTAGTTGTGGTGGGAGCACCCTGACACTCTCCATTTCTCTTCCAGGGTGCACTGTTTGCAGGCTTTTCAGGAGGTGTCTTGAGGATTCCCCGAGCCAACTGTAGTGTCTATGGGAGCTGTGTGGACTGTGTCCTTGCCCGGGACCCCCACTGTGCCTGGGATCCTGAGTCTGGAACCTGTCGCCTCCTGCCCACCTCCATGCCGTGAGTGTCAGTCCTGGATGGCACCAGGGCCCTTTCTACCTGGCTTGTGCTCCTGTAGTTCCTCTCTCTAGAAGCTACTGAAACATTCCTTTCTTTTTTAAAATTTATTTATTATCATTATTTTTAAAATATATTTTATTGATTATGCTTTTACAGTTGTCCCATTTTCCTCCCTTTACTCCCCTCTGCCCTGCACACCCCTTCCCACCCTCATTCCTCCCCACTTAGTTCACGTCCATGGGTCATACATGTAAGTTCTTTGGTTTCTCCATTTCCTATACTATTCGTAACCTCCCCCTGTCTGTTTTGTATCTGCCATTTATACTACTTACTCCCTGTACCTGTTCCCCCAATTGCCCCCTTCCCTTCCCTGCTGATAACCCTCCATGTGATTTCCAATTCTGTGATTCTGTTCCTGTTCTAGTTGTTTGCTTAGTTGTTTTTGTTTGTTTTTTTCAGGTTCAGTTGTTGATGATTGTGAATTTGTTGTCATTTTACCGTTCATATTTTTTATCTTTTTTTTCTTGGATAAGTCCCTTTAACATTTCATATAATAAGGGCTTAGTGATGATGAACTCCTTGAACTTGACCTTTTCTGGGAAGCACTTTATCTGCCCTTCCATTCTAAATGATAGCTTGGCTGGATAGAGTAATCTTGGATGTAGGTCCTTGGCTTTCATGACTTGGAATACTTCTTTCCAGCCCCTTCTTGCCTACAAGGTTTCTTTTGAGAAATCAGCTGACAGTCTGATGGGCACTCAATGTAGGTTACTGTCTCCTTTTCTCTTGCTGCTTTTAAGATTCTCTCCTTATCTTTCATCTTGGGTAATGTAATTATGATGTGCCTTGGTGTGTTGCTCCTTGGGTCCAACTTCTTTGGGACTGTCTGAGCTTCCTGGACTCCCTGGAAGTCTATTTCCTTTGCCAAAGTAGGGAAGTTCTCCTTCATTATTTGTTCAAACAAGTTTTCATTTTCTTGCTCTTCCTCTTCTCCTTCTGGCACCCCTATGATTCAGATATTGGAACGTTTAAAGACATCCTGGAGGTTCCTAAGCCTCTCCTCGTTTTTTTGAATTCTTGTTTCTCCATTGTGTTGTGGTTGAATGTTTCTTTCTTTCTTCTGGTCCACACCATTGATTTGAGTCCCGTTTTTCTTCCCCTCACTGTTGGTTCCCTGTACATTTTTCTTCATTTCCCTTATTGTATCCTTCATTTGTTCATCTAATTTGCGACCAAATTCAACCAAGTCTGTGAGCATCCTGATTACCAG